>APFE030969516.1:48035-87210 GCA_000404065.3 Pinus taeda
AAGACTAGGACACCCAGATAAAATTGATGGGAGTAAACAATGAAGATGTCATTTTTCTTACCTAGGAAGAATAGGAATTGTACATGTTACAACATTTACAATTAGAATATGGAGAGTCCTTTGACTTTAAACAAGGCTATGAATATGCTATCTATGAAGGTCACAAACAATATAGCCTTAGAAGAAAAAAGAACACAAAAGTTCCTACTAAGAAATCAATCCAAACCCAAACTAAGAAAATAACAGAAGCTCTTGTGACCAAAGTTCTACAAATTCTACCTAGAGGAACTCAAGAGGCTTCCAGCCCAAAAATTTTAGACATAACTTTAGTTGAAACTCAAACTTCAACTGCTACTCAAACTATTCCAAACAAGAAAATTGAAAGCAAATTTGTTGATACACAAACTGAATTACCAAGTGCTAGTAAAGAAGACAACAACACACAAACCCAAATTGCTAAAGATGAAATCATTCAACTAGGCAAAACTCAAATGCCATTCAATATCAAAATTGAGATAGCCAAATTGAAAATACCAGTTCCTTTAAAAGAGATGGTGAAAAATGAATCATACAAAGCACAAATTATTGAAACACTTAACATAGGTGAAGGTGAATATGTGGTAAACCTTAATGACGATCAACACGAGTTATTATTTGGTCTAGAAGTGAATGACAAACATCAACAAGGGGGTATTCCTCCATTCTACATTAGCTTAAATTTCCATGATAAAATCCTACATAATGCTATGTTACATTCAGGAGCATCTCATAACTTAATGCCTAAAGCAGTCATGGAAAGATTAAACTTAGACATCACTAGACCCTACAAGCACCTATTTTCCTTTGATTCTAGTCAAGTCAAATGCCTAGGCTTGATAAAAGATCTGTGTGTAACTCTAGTCCAATGCCCATCAAAAATTATCGTTATGGACATAGTAGTTCCCGATATTCCACCTAGGTATGGTATGTTGTTATCTCGCTCATGGGGAGAAAAATTACAAGGATCTCTGCAATTAAATGTGTCATATGCTACCATTTTTGTATTTGGACAGCAAAGAAAGATTTACAGAGAAACCTTGATGAAATACATGTTAAGTAGTTCAGAAAGACCACAAAATTACCCTATTTATTGCATGCATTATGATTTGGACTCATTTATCTTGTATAATTCAAACAATGGCAAAGATGAAATCACAACTTTAGAAGAAAAACATAAAGAACCTGACAGTGATAATATATTTCATGAATTTAGGTGGTACCTAGATTTTGATGGTTCAGTGAACATATTAGGAGCAAGTGCAGGAGTTTGATCCATAACATGGAAAATAATCATTCTGAAGGTCATGCCTTCATATTAAACTTCAAATGCACTAACAACATGGCAGAGTATGAAGCTTTAATCTTAGGATTGCAAATTGTAAGAAACCTTGGAGCCAAGAGAGTTTCTATAATGGGAGACTTGAAATTGATCATAAAACAAATTAAAGGAGAGTATTATGTAAATAATCATAGACTTAGCCAATACAGAGAAACTATTCTAGATCTGATTAAAGAACTTCTTGAAATTGATTTTGTTGTTATTCCTAGGAAACAAAACATGCAAGCTCACAGTTTGGCTACTTTTGCTAGCACTTGCATATTACCTTTTCAGCCCAATCACCAATACACCGTAGAGGTAAGACACGGGCTTGTTATACCTGATAATCTGAAATATTGGCAAATTTTTTCCCAAGATTCTCAAATCTATGATTTTATGAATGCTGAGGGAGAATTCCAAAATTGTAACATAGATACTAATTGTATAGTAGATGACATCACAAATATTGAGATAGATATAAATGCTGTAGATGTAAATAAACCCACTAATTTCACTAAAGTAGAAGTAGATAACTTAGAAAAGTAGAAATAGTCAGTGATGATTTTGAGATTTTAAACCTTACAAATAACTTTTTGCCAAAGGGATTAGCCCCATTAAAATATTTGTTTGATTCAAATGATGTAGCTAGAAAACCAAAAATGGAGCCTTTAAGATCAGACATAGAAGAATGTAACATAGGAACAGAAGAAAAACCTAAGCTTATTAAATTATCAAAAGCATTACCTCCAGCTAAAAATATGAAATACATAACTTTGTTTAAATAATTTCAAGATGTATTTTCCTAGAGTTATGAAGACCTCAAATCTTATGACACCAGCATTATTCAACATAAAATACCCATCAAAGAAGATTAGAAACCCTTTAAACAAAAGCTTAGGAGGATTAATTCAATTCTTATGCCATTGATTGAAAAAGAAGTAAAAAGGATGTATGAGGCACAAATCATAACACCAATTAGATATTCAAATTGGGTTTCTTACTTATTTCTCACTAGCAAAAAGATGGAGGAAATTAGACTTTGTGTTGATTTCCGAAACTTAAACAAAGTGTCACTAAAAGATAAATATCCTCTCCCCAAAATGGACCATATTTTACATAGGGCGGTAGGATCATCTAGAATCTCATTACTTGATGGGTTTTCTCGATATAACTAAATCTTAGTTCAACCAAAGGACCAAGAAAATACTACATTTACTACTCCTTGGGGTACTTTCATGTATTTTAAATTTCCTTTTGGACTAATGAATGCAGGAGCTACCTTTTAAAGATCTATGGATATAGCTTTTGTTGAGGAGATTCATGACTTCTTAGTCATTTATCTAGATGATATAACAGTATTCTCCAAAACAGACAATGAACATCTAGATCATTTGAGAAGCGTTTTTATTAAATGTAGAAAAATTGGCATTTCTTTGAATCCCAAAAAGGCATTCTTTGGACTAGAAGAAGGTAAACTCTTAGGACACATAATTTCAAAAGAGGACATTAGAATTGATCCAGCTAGAATAGAAGCAATCCTAAACACCAACCATCCTAGGAACAATAAAGAATTACAATCATTCTTAGGTAAACTAATTTTTCTTAGAAGATTCATTTCTAACTTAGCAGAACTAATTAGATATTTGAATAACATGTTGAAAAAGGATTCAACACTTAAGTGGACAGTATAGGCCAAGCAATCTTTTGAAGCAATCAAAGAAGCCCTTACTAAAACACTTTTCCTCATAAGTCCTAATTTCAACAAAGACTTCATAATTTTTTCATTTGCTTTAGAACACACTATTGTAGTAGCCTTGTTGCAAAATAATGATGAGGGTTATGAACAACCCATCACCTTCTTCAGTAAAGCTTTGAGAGATGCTACACTGAAGTATAATATAATAGAAAAAACAAGCTCTTGCTTTAGTGAAAGCCATAAAGGATTTCAGAGTATATATTTTGTACTCTCACATAATAGCATATGTTCCAAACTCAGTTGTAAAGGACATACTAACTCAGAATGGGCGTAATGGAAGAAGAGGCAAATGGATTGCCACCATACTAGTATATGACATTGAGATCAATACTAAAAAATTGATTAAAGGCAAAGGTTTAGCCAAACTCATGGCTGAATTGAACTGTCGAGCCTTAGACATAAATTTCATTGCTGCTATAAATGATCAAGAAGAGATGGTGACTCCACAAAACAGTGAAGCTTTCATAGATTCACCCTGTTATGCAGACATTATTTTCGTTTTACTTAACCTACAAGCTCCTCCTGGTCTATCTAGAACTAAAAGTAGATTCCTAAAGATGAAAGCAATGAAATATTGTATCTTAGACAATGTTTTATTTTGGAAAGATAATGGTGGCATTTTGTTAAATTTTTTATTAAAAGATGAAGCTGATAAAGTCATGTAGGAATTTCATGCAGGGGTTTGTGGGGGGCACTTATACTGGAAAACAATTGCTGATAAGATTTTAAGGGTGGGTTTTTACTGGCCCACCCATTTTGCAGATGTTAGAAAATATGTGACCTCCTGTCACAATGCCAGATATTTGAAGGCAAGAAAAAACTATTACCTTTACCCCTCAAACCCATCTCCCCAGAAATGCCATTTTAGCAATGGGGTTTAGACTTCATTGGTAAAATTCTCCCCCCCTCCTCAGCCCAACATAAATGGATTTTTATAGCGACTAATTACTTTACTAAATTGATAGAAGCCATCCATTCTAGACAAGCAACATATTCCATCATCATTTCATTCCTTGAGAACAACATCCTTTCTAGATTTGGATTCCCAGAAAAACTCATCACTAATAATGCTTCTGCCTTCAAATCCAAGAAAATGGTAGAATTTGGTAACCGATACCACATTACCCTTGGCCATTCCACGACCTATTACCCTCAAGGTAATGGACTTGCATAATCCTCAAACAAAATCCTTGTTAATATCATCAAGAAACTATTAGAAGATAATGAGAAGACCTGGAATAAAAAGTTGGTCAATGCCTTATGGGCAAATAGACTAACTACAAAAATGTCCATTGGTACATCTCCTTATCAACTATTTTATGGAATGGATGTTGTTTTTCCATCCCCTTTAGGAGTATCAGTGATGAAGATGATAAGGAATTGTAGGTAGAATCTAATGATATCCAAAGGAGGAAAAATCACACAATACATTTATAGAAAACACGGGAAGAAGTCTATGACAAATCCTAAGTGATCCAAGATAAAATCAAAAATATTTTTGACAAGAAAGCCAAAGCTGATGATTTTTACATAGGTGAGAAAGTACTCAAATGGGATTCCATAAGAGAAGAAAAAGGTAAACATAGGAAATTTAATTTCCTATGGCAAGTACCTTACATTATTTACAGTTACAAAGGTAATGATGCATTTTTCTTCAAGCAATTAGATGGAACAGATCTACCAGGTGGACCAGTCAATGGTAGAGTGCTGAAGCATTACTTTTCCCTAGGTTAACATCAGTTCATATGTTTACTTTTCTTATTGTACATAACATTGCAAAGTTTAGATTGGATTGGATGATTACCTTTTGAGGTTGAAGCCTGAAGAGAAGGCCCTAAGCTTTGAAAGGTATATCATCATATGTATGAATAAAGCAGATCATAGAAAAGTAGTTACAAGGCAAGCACAGTCAAACTTTCAAATGCTACTATCTTAAAGTTCTTGACATTTCACCAGGAAATTCCATCCCCATGTGGAGCCACTATTAAGGTCCTATAATAATAGGATTCATAATTTTGAATTGACTATGATTAGTCTTGTAATATTGTACATATTTTTGCTTTCTACAAAATGTGTTCCCATATTAAAAATAAAAAATGTAAAGGGGTGAAGTCCTAAAAGAAAAATCAAAGGACTAAAAGAAACAGATCAAAAAAGAAAATAAAATATGAACCCTACCAAAAGAGATAAAAAATATATTCTGAAAGTGATGCACATTCAAAAGACACTACATTTTACTTTGCTTTGTAAAATAAGATTGTGTGCAGCTTGTCAAAAATTCCATAATCCATGATGGTCAAAAAGGTTAATCTTAATTCATTCATGCTTTAAATTTCATGCTGATAGATAGAGAACAAAGATCTAGCCAAACTGTTTGATCTTGGCAGATCAGTAGTTAGGTAGAGAATAATAATGAGCTCAAAAATTTAATCTGAGCATTGGAAAGTCATAAGGTTAGAATTAGATAGTTTGCTTACAAAAGAAAAGAAATAAAGGGTCAACAAGCTCAAATGCACCTAGTAAATGAAGAAAAAATGTTAGGGTAAATGATGGGTAGGCAGAAGCAATTTTCACAAGGCATGGAGAGAATTAATTGGGTCATTTTATATTACTAAATTCCTTCCAAAGTAATTTTCCCTTATAAGAAAACCCCTTCCCTATTCATTTTTCCTTGTGCTAACACAATCCCCTTCCTGATTTTCCCCTTATTCTAATCCTTTTCCTTTCCTAAAACCCTTTCCCTAGCTTAAAACCACATTCCCATCATTAAAACCCTTCCCTTAAGGTAATCAGGCCCCATGCGAAAGTCCCCCACTCAATATTATTTAACTCATCCCTAAGATTTTTCTAACACTCGCTCTCATATTTCCCCGAGACCCCTTTATATTATTTTAACTTATAGTTTTGATATATTTATTCCCCGCCATATAATCCTAACCCCCACTATATTAAACCGTTGCAATGTGTATTATACCCCTCTGCATACAATATACTCAAGTCCCACTTCATTTAAACTCTCGCTATCATTTAAACCTCCACCTATCTATAACCCGACCACACACCCCAACTCATCCCTCACAACTCCACCACGCGATAACCCTTCGATCACCCACCTCTAGATCTAACGGACTGCATCCCATATTGAACGCTCCGAAGTCTGACCTTTAACATCCTAAAAGCATGCAATATTAGTGGTTTTTCCTGCTCTCCTTTTTGCTACGTGGCAGCCCCATGTTATATCACGTCCTCCAAAATAATACCACCCTACCACTCAAAACCGGTGCAGTAAACCACCTTACCGCCTCCTCGCATTATATGAAACCTCCCTATTGTTTAAACTTAACCCCACACCCCAAATATTAACCACTGATGGGTTAAAAACAAAAGAAGCTGCCATTTCCAACCTTTTCACTATTATTCTATTAGCGGTTGCAGAAAGAACCTCTGTCAACCTATTCTAAAGCCTAGAAAATATTCTAAACTGTTTCAAGCCATTTACGACCAGAAGACGTTATAGACTCTGATTTGAAGCTGCATAAAGACCATTGAAGCCTTAGAAAGCCTCTGCTGCCCCCAGAGAACCCTTCTAGGTACCAAAGCTTCATTTTCCAAGTACTCCTGAAGTGATGAAGGCCTGTACTTAAATGTTGCACAACATTTCTAATAGGTTAATCAATTGAACCAATTTAAGAGTCTTGCTAACCTAAAGAAAGTCATTGTTGCATCCAAAACCCTTTTTGCAAACTGTATTCACCATTTCACACTATTCCAGAGGTCCTAAGCATACTTCTTAAGCCAGATAGTGATAAATTGAATAAAATAAACAAATCTATGGCTTCTCAAAGCATTATGGATGCAAAACCCCTACAAAATCCTCACCTATATATTGGCCACCTCCCATTAGCCGATAAATATTTCCAGATCAAAGACACAACCTCCCCTAGCAATCTGTTAAAACTCCATTACTAGAGCAAAGATAAATTCCTCAACCAGAATGATGATATTCAACTATGGGAGTCAAATTTACCCAAATACTTGTTCCCACAGGTATACCAGTTCCCTAAAATCATCCACCTATGCCAACTCTGGTATATCCCAAGTCAAAGAGCCATAGTCTCTCCTAAACAACAAATTTTGTTCACAATCACTACAGGATCAATAAATGAAATGTTATAGATCCAACCAAAGCCTAATGAAACCCCATTTTCTATTGAAAACCTAATTGCTCTGTACCTAAAGTTGGACCATCCCAAGATATCCCAAAATTTGCAGACTTTCCTCCTAGAAAAAGCTCAAGTTCCTACAGACATCCCTCCATTTTCTACCACCATTTTCTCTAAGAGAGCTAGACAAGTTGTAACCATGCTATCCTATATTCTAGGATATACCACTGATGAACATGTAGATGAGCTTATACTTGGTTTCCTTTCTATTTTTTGCTAAGGAAACCCTCCAACTACAGTTTTCAATTTTGCCCAATTCTTAGCAGACAGAATCCATGGTCAATTGATCAGATTGCCAGATGAAAGAGTATTCAAATACTCTTCAGTATTTTTCCATATGTTTCTATACTTCCAACCAGAAAGGTTTGCAGTTAAGATCCAAAAACTGGACACTAAGGGAAATCCTAGATCTGTTATCTTTTGGACACCCTTAATCCAAAAATATTCCACTATTTTCAGCTACAAGGATTTCATTGATTCATTTTTTCACCCACTGGTTAACATGCTAAGCAATAGCAATCAACGCAGGGTTAGTGATGAAATGAAAGTTTTACAGTTTTCCAAACACAGTAGAACAAGAGACTGGTATCTATACCGGAACCACACTGAAGTTAGGGTGTATGGATGTTAACTCACTCCATATAAGCTTCCAAAATATCTCCCCATGAGGATATTTGCATTAGAATATATCATGCAGATCATAAATTCAGATGATGTTAATTTTCTATCAGCCAGGAAGAAAACAAAATTTAAAATCAAGAACCAGCTTGGTCCTTTTATCTGCAATAATAGGGAGGATAGAGTGGAAGCAGAAAGATGTTTACAAGAAATGAAATTCAGTGATAGTTTCAAATGGCAATATGATCCTTTGGGTGTCATAAACAAACTCAGACTCAAGTTTAAATTGAGCCCTTTTATGCATGAGTCCAAGCCAGAGATTGGAATATATGCCAACTAGTCAGAGTGGTTTGAAAACACCTTACTAGATATGGAGGAGCAGGTGGATAGTAGTTCCATTCTACATACTACAGCCCTACAGGAGAGAAATGAAAAAAGGACTAGAGAAGAAGGTTCTTGCTCAAACAAAGATACAAAAAATAACAACTTTGAAATAATGTATAATAAAAGAACAAAGCTGAATCTAATAAATGAGCAAGAAGAAGTAATTGATACAATTGAGATCATTGATACAGGCATTGTTATTAAAGAAAATGCACCCCCATCAGTTTCAAAGGAAACTCATTAGCCTTCAACTTCTAGTGCTCAGATCATCAGGAAGCAGCATAGTGTTGAAATCTCTTCTTCAAGTGAGCCAATGGACATCAAAGAGACATATAAAGATATTAAGGAAAAAAATTAAGAAATAAAAGCTGAAATATATTCATAGTAGTTGAAGTAGACTCGTGGCGGCCACAACATATTACTTTCTGCATTTGATTACAAAACAGGAAAAATGCATATGACCTTTTTTTAGCCCACAATACAACATCCTAAGTCTACAATAGATTACAAAAAGATAGATTATGAGATTTCTACCAAAGATGTTCATCCTATAGACCAAATAGAATTTCATAAGCAAGCTAGAGAAATGCTATAATCCACTATGATCGACAAAGCTATGAGTGCCAAAAAGCTTCACAATTCTTTGGAAAATGTAAAAGTACAGTTGAGACTAGAAAAATCATCCTCACAAGCTAAAGATAAAAAAATTAAATCCCTTTAAGATTTCGTTATTGAAATGGGATATGATCCAAAGAATGTTAAAGGTGCATAAGAACTCATTAAGAAAAAGAATGCATACATTGTTGCATTGAAGAAGTAGCTAAAATTGCCTCCTACTGAACATCCACAAACCAAGGAAGTTTTAGAGAATCAAAACCAAAGAGATAAGATGATGAACCTCATTCTTTAGTTAACTGCTCAATTAACAAAAATGGAAAATGAGATGGATAAGTTAGTGCAGGATAGAAAGGCCAACATGGAAGCAGTGACTGCCACTACTATTCCTACAAATACTACAACAATTCCTTCTACTCTAGCAGCTTCAGTAGCCACAATAGTTCTAGTAGCTGCAGCACTTCCCACTACGTCAGCAACTACATCACTTACAAAATCATCTACAACAGCAACTCATCCTAGTGATGAAGCAAGTAAATTAATCAAAGCTATGCAGGATATGTCCATCCAAACAAATGAAATAGATAGACTTAAAGATCATATAAAAGGTCTAGAGGACGAAAAGAAGCTAGTTAAAATCATGCATAAGGATGAAACAGAGAAGTCAAACATATTGAATGAAAGAATAAAAAAGTTAGAGAAAGAATTGACATTGAAAGAACCACTTGCCCAAGCAAAGTAGCAACTGTGGGCCAATATCATTTACTCTGTTAATGATATTTGGCCATCCATCCAAGTCATCTTTGAGCAGAAGGATTTAATCAAGGAAGTAACTGAAGCTATTCAAAAGGTTAAGGAAGAACTTGGTAGCAAACCAAAGGAGGCTAATGAAATCATTGGGTTCCTTAATTCCAAGACAAACAAGAATGGGAAGAGATTGGCATAAGTGACAGGATTGAAATAATTCTAAAAGTAAAGAAAGTAATCACCAAGAGGAACTTGATGGTGCAACTTGAAGACAAGTGTCAAACATGGAGTTTGCAATAACCAGATTTATGGTAAAATTTGATGTTTTGAGATAGAAAGGTCTGCCTAATCCGTTGGTCATTAATGAAATGTTGATGAGGCATGAAGACTATGATAAGAAAATTAGAGAAGTGGCAAAGGAATAAGCAAATAGTTCAACCATGAAAGGAATTCCAATAGGAAAAGTGATATATCATACCATTGAGATTTTCTTTTACCTCCAGCATGAGGTAAAATATATCTTTATCCACAAACCTACATTTAAAAAATACACAGGGGCTGATGAAATCTTCAAAAGAAAGGTAAAGATCAAATTAACACATGCAAAGACTTGGGAAAAGTTGAATGATTTACTATAAAAATGAAAGGTAAAATAGAGTAACATATCAGTCAAAGAGTATCAGATGAAAGACAAAGTTTAAAAGTCAAAGGAAAAGTAAAGGGACTGCCAGTGCAGAGCAACAACAAAAGAGAGAAAAAAGCAAAATATCAAAACAACAAACAACAAAATCAGTGAAAGCAAGGACAACTAGCCTTTTAGTCTCCTAGGTGTCTCTATCTTCTTGCATGAAGATATTTCATTTTCCTTGAATAATTCCTAAATTGGTTTTAGGATATTTTTTAATAGTTTTTGTATAAATACTTCACAAGTCAAGTATTAGGGGTGGATTTCTTAACATTTCTGTAGTGGAACTCATCTACAACTTGAGGGTTTATTGTACCATTTTCAAGTCAATAGACTGGACAATTAATAAAGGCATTGCATTACAGGATTCATGTGTTGGGTAACTTCAGTGAAATATCTTTCAATTGTTCAAATTGTTATTTTCGTAAGTATTCCATAAACTTGTGTGTTTTCCAAATTTAAATGTTATAACAAGAAAATTATTGCAGAATATGTTTAATTACACTCTATCCTGAGCTATTATTCATTTTTATGTTTTCTTTTGATATCCGGACTAGGGAATTCTTCATTTCTCCCTAATTTCGATTGACCTCTATCATTTCCTTCATTATATGGTTTAAGGAATCCTTAACTGATCCTTGATCCCAATTGAAACTCATTTCACCATTTCAGCCCTAAAAGATCTATTGTTGCTCAACTACCTTGCCCTGTGGACACTTCCTTTAGAACCTGATTCAGTCTTGTTTTCTTGACATTTTGACTCCATAGCCCAATGGAAAAGACAGTCTTCTATCCATATAAGTCAATAATTCCACCAACAAATCAAATCAAAACCTAATCAATCTTAAATAACTAGCCTAAAATCAATTAATTCAACAAAGTTAAATTATTAAGAGAGGGCCTTCTCTTGGCATTAGGAAGGCTAGATCCTGATCTCAAAAGTAGGTTTGTGGTTACCTCTATTATTTCTTTAAACACAACATAACAACCCTAGAGGAAATTTTGGAGTGATAACATAGTGGCGACCATACTGGGGAAATTAGTCCTCAGTTTAATAAACCTAAAGGAAATCCTAAGTCTCATCTTTTCACCTTAAGGCCATTTTAGGGTTGTCAAAAAGTTTCATTAAAAAATAAAATTAAAAATTAAAATTCTGGCTTCCAAAAGAACTTACTATACTAAGGCACATCCAAACCCAAACCCTACTATAATTGTTCATAATCGGACAGAATCTTAAGAAAAAACAGAAAAGAAAAAAGTCAAGGAAGTCTTAGTCAGTTAATCAAAGCGAATTCACTTCCTAAAGAGTTGTCAAACTTAGAGGATATTCAATTTGATTTATCATTTGAGCATTCTTTGTTTCGTACCAAATCTCAAAATTCAGTATATGATACTGTAATAGACCCTACTTTTATTCAATTTGTTGAATCAAAGAAGAATACATATTGTAGACACTTTTAACAAAATTTAAGCGTTAACCTCAACTTTGATAAGGCACATAGACTGCCCTCACTGCTACTAACCCTGAACACTCTATAGTACCTTAAGAAATTGTAAATACCTAAACTTCCTCTCCAACCTAACCTTCCAAGTTCATATTCTAGCACTTTTTCTACATTTTCCAGCACTTCAAGCTGATCTAAAAGAACTTCAAGTTCATCTTCAAGCCCTACCACTTTACCTCCTAGCCAAGCTAGAATCTTAGCCATGCTTGCCAGATATGATCCTTTGACCTTACCAGCTCAAGTACATGCCATGCCCCAAGACTACCAAAATAAAATCTTTCAGTTTGATGGTACTGGTCAATATACTGCACAACAACATGTAAATAAAATGAATGATTATTTTGAATTACATGAAATTGATGAAGAAGATGTACATGCGAGATTATTTGCACAAACACTAGTAGGAGATGTCTAGAAATGGTTTAAATATTTACCTCCTCGTCATATTGCTGATTTAACTTTTTTCCATATATTGTTTATCAATAGATGAGAAAGAAATAAAAATCCTTTACAAATAATGTCTTAATATGAAAACATTAGAAGAGCTCCTAATGAATCTGTTCAGGACTATTGTACTAGGTTTAACCGTATCTATAATGCAATCCCTACAAATATCAAACCTCCACTAGACTTGGCACTAATCAAATTTCCTGATGGTTTTGACGCTGATATGTCTTACCAATTGAGAGAAAGAAACCCCCCAACTTTAGAACAGATGCAGAGTGATGCAATTAGTGTAGAAGCTAACTTGTTGGCTAAAAGAGCTAGAATGAGGAATGAGAGGAGAGTTACCATTAAGGAAGAACCACCCACTACAGATGTTAAGATAGATAGTTTAGCTAAAATTTTAGAAAAGTTAATGGATAGATTAGAGAATATGAAAAGAAAACCTCAGTGGGAAAATCAACAAGGACCTCAAATCAGAAACCCTAACTTTAGGAAGAATCCCAATACTGGAAAATCAAAAGAAGGTACACCCAATCAAAAAATTAAGCCACCTTTCCAGGAAAATTTTGTGGAAGGTTCACAACATCTTGAATAAGACCAAGGTACCCAGATAAACTTGATGGGAGTAAACAATGAAGATGCCATTTTTCTTACCTAGGAAGAAAAAGAATTATACATGTTATAACAATTACAATTAGAATTTGGAGAGTCCTTTGACTTTAAACAAGGCTATGAATCTGCTATCTATGAAGTTCACAAACAATATAGCCTTAGAAGCAAAAAGAACACAAAAGTTCCTACTAACAAATCAGTCCAAACCCAAACTAAGAAAATAACAGAAGCTCCTATGACCAAAGTTCTACAAATTCTACCTAGAGGAACTCAGGAGGCTTCTAGCCAAAATCTGTGGACATAACTTCAGCTAAAACTCAAACTTCAACTTCTACTCAATCTATTCCAAACAAGAAAATTCAAAGAAAAGTTTTTGGCACACAAATTGAATTACCAAGTGCTGGTAAAGAAGACAAAAACACACAAACCCAAATTGCTAAAGATGAAATCATTCAACTAGGAAAAACTCAAATGCCATTCAATATCAAAATTTAGATAACCAAATTGAAAATATCGGTTCCTTTAACAAAGCTGGTGAAAAATGAATCATACAGAGCACAAGTGACTGGAACACTCAACATAGGTGAAGGCAAAGATGTGGTAAACCTTAATGATGATCAACCTGAGTGATTATTTGGTCCAGAAGTGAATGGAAAACATCAACAAGGGGGTATTCCTCTATTCTACATTAGCTTAAACGTTCATGATAAAATCCTACATAATTCTATGTTAGATCCAGGAGCATCGCATAACTTGATGCCTAAAGCAGTCATGGAAAGATTAAACTTAGACATCACTAGACCCTAGAAGGACCTGTTTTCCTTTGATTCTAGTCAAGTCAAATGCCTAGGCTTGATAAAATATCTATGTGTAACTCTAGTCCAATGCCCAACAAAAAGTATTGTTATGGACATAATAGTTGTTGATATTCCACCTAGGTATGGTATGTTGTTATATCGCTCATGGGGAGAAAAATTACAAGGATCTATGCAATTAGGCATGTCATATGCTACCATTTCTATATTTGGATAGCAAAGAAAGCTTTACAGAGAAACCTTGATGAAATACATGGTAAGTAGTTCAGAAAGACCACAAAATTACCCTATTTATTCGATGCATTCTGATTTGGACTCATTTATTTTTTATAATTTAGACAATGGCAAAGATGAAATCACAACTTTAGAAGAAAAACATAAAGAACCTGATAGTGATAATATATTTCATGAATCTAGGTGACACCTAGATTTTTATGGTTGAGTAAAAAAATTAGGAGTAGGTGCAGGAGTTTGGATTCATAACATGGAAAATAATCATTCTGAAGGTCATCCCTTCATATTAAACTTCAAATGCACCAAAAACATGGCAGAGTATGAAGCTTTATTCTTAGGATTGCAAATTGTAAGAAACCTTGGAGCCAAGAGAGTTTCTATCATGGGAGACTCAAAACTGATCATAAAACAAATTAAACGAGAGTATCCTGTAAATAATCATAGACAGCCAATATAGAGAAACTATTCTAGATCTGATTAAAGAACTTCTTGAAATTGATTTTGCTGTTATTCCTAGGAAACAGAGCATGCAAGCTTACAGTTTGGCTACTTTTGCTAGCACTTGTAGATTACCTTTTCAAAACAATCACGAGTACACTGTAGAGGTAAGACACATGCCTATTATACCTGATAATATGAGATATTGGAAGATTTTTTCACAAGATTCTCAAATCTATGATTTTATGAACGCTGAGGGAGAATTCGAAAACTGTAACATAGATACTGATTGTACATTAGATGACATCGTAAATAGTGAGATAGATATAAATGTTGTAGATGTAAATAAACCAGCTAAATTCACTAAAGTAGAAACATATAACTTAGAAAAAAGTAGAAATACAAGAAATAGTCAATGGTGATTTTGAGATTTTAAACCTTAAAAATAACTTTTTGCCAAAGGGATTAGCCCCATTAGAATATTTGTTTGATTCAAATGATGTAGCTAGAAAACCAAAAATGGAGCCTTTAATATCACATATAAAAGAATGTAATATAGGAACAGAAGAAAAACCTAAGCTTATTAAATTATCCAAATCATTACCTCTAGCTGAAAAGCGAAAATACATAACTTTGTTTAAAGAATTTCAAGATGTCTTTGCCTGGAGTTATGAAGACCTCAAATCTTATGACACCAAAATTATTCAACATAAAATACCCATCAAAGAAGATCAAATCCCTTTAAACAAAAGCTTAGAAGGATTAATCTAGTTCTTATGCCCTTGTTTGAAAAATAAGTAAAAGGGATGTATGAGGCACAAATCATAACACCAATTAGATATTCAGATTGGGTTTCTAACTTAGTTCCCACTAGGAAAAAGACAGGGGAAATCAAACTTTGTGTTGATTTCCAAAACTTAAAAAAAGTGTCACTAAAAGATAACTATCCTCTCCCCAAAATGGACCATATTTTACAGAGGGTGGTAGGATCATCTAGAATCTCATTACTTGATGGGTTTTCTGGATACAACCAAATCTTAGTCCAACCAGAGGACCAAGCAAAGACTGCATTTACTACTCCCTGGGGTACTTTCATGTATTTGAAAATGCCTTTTGGACTAATGAATGCAGGAGCTACCTTTCAAAGATCTATGGATATAGATTTTGTCGAGGAGATTCATGACTTCTTAGTCATTTATCTAGATGATATAACAATATTCTCCAAAACAGACAATGAACATCTAGATAATTTGAGAAGAATTTTTATTAAATGTAGAAATTTTGGTATTTCCTTGAATCCCAAAAAGACACTCTTTTGACTAGAAGAAGGTAAACTCTTGGGACACATAATTTCAAAAGAGGACATTAGAATCGATCCAGCTTGAATAGAAGCAATCCTAAACATCAGCCATGCTAGGAACATTAAATAATTGCAATCATTCTTAGGTAAAATAAATTTTCTTAGAAGAATCATTTCTAACTTAACAGAACTAATTAGATATTTGAATAACATGTTGAAAAAGGATTCAACACTTAAGTGGACAATAGAGGCCAAGTATTCTTTTGAAGCAATCAAAGAAGCCCTTACTAAATCACCTGCCCTCATAAGTCCTAATTTCAACAAAGACTTCATAATTTTTTCATTTGCTTCAGAACACACTATTGCAACAGTCTTGTTGTAAAATAATGATGAGGGTTATGAACAAACCATCGCCTTCTTCAGTAAAGCTTTGAGAGATTCTACACTAAAGTATAATATAATGGAAAAAAAAGCTCTTGCTTTAGTGAAAGCTATAAAGGATTTCAAAGTATATATTCTGTACTCTCACATAATAGCATATGTTCCAAACTCAGTTGTAAAGGAAATACTAACTCAGAATGGGCCTGATGGAAGAAGAGGCAAACGGATTGCCACCATACTAAGAATATGACATTGAGATCAAGCCTACAAAATTGATTAAAGGCCAAGGTTTAACCAAACTCATGGCTGAATTGAACTATCGAGACTTACACATAAATTTCATTGTTGCTATAGATGATCAGGAAGAGATGGTGACTCCACAAATCAGTGAAGCTTTCATAGATTCACCTTGGTATGCAGACATTATTTTTGTTTTACTCAACCTACAATCTCCTCTTGGTCTATCTAGAACTAAAACGAGATTCCTAAATATGAAAGCAATGAAATATTGTATCTTAGACAATGTTTTATTTTGGAAAGATAATGGTGGAATTTTGTTAAATTGTTTATTAAAATATGAAGCTGATAAAGTCATGTAGGAATTTCATGCAGGGGATTATGGGGGACACCTATACTGGAAAAAAAATGCTGATAAGATTTTAAGGGCAGGTTTTTACTGGCCCACCCATTTTGCAGATGTCAGAAAATATGTGACCTCTTGTCACAAATGCTAGATATTTGAAGGCAAGAAAAAACTATTACCTTTACCCCTCAAACCCATCTCCACAGAAGTGCCATTTCAGCAATGGGGTCTAGACTTCATTGGTGAAATTCACCCCCCCCCCCTCAGCCTCACATAAATGGATTTTTACAACCACTGATTACTTTACTAAATGGATAGAAGCCATCCCTTCTAAAAAAGCCACATATTATGTCATCATTTCATTCCTTCAGAACAACATCCTTTCTAGATTTCGATGCCCACAAAAACTCATCACTGATAATGCTGCTGCCTTCAAATCCAAGAAAATGGTAGACTTTTGTAACTGATACAACATTACCCTTGGCCATTCCATGACCTATTACCCTCAAGTTAATGGGCTTGCAGAATCCTCAAACAAAAGCCTTGTTAATGTCATCAAGAAACTATTAGAAGACAATAAGACCTGGAACAAAAAGTTGGTTAATGCCTTATGGGAAGACAAAATAACTACAAAAAAGTCCATTGGTACATCTCCTTATCAACTAGCATATGAAATGGATGCTATTTTTCCATCCTCTTTAGGAGTATCAGTGATTGAGATGATCCATGAACTGCAGGTAAAATCCAATGATATCCAATGGAGGATAAATCAGACAATACATTTGCAGCAAACTGGGGAAGAAGTCTATGAAAAATCCCAAGTGATCCAAGATAAAATCAAAAAGATTTTTGACAAGAAAGCCAAAGCTGATGATTTTTACATAGGTGACAAAGTACTCAAATGGGATTCCAGAAGAGAAGAAAAAGGTAAACATGGGAAATTTGATTTCCTATGGCAAGGCCCTTACATATTTTATGGTTACAGAGGTAACAATGCATTTTTCTTGAAGTAGTTAGATGGAACAAATCTACCAGGTGGACCAGTCAAGGTAGAATGCTGAAGCATTACTTTTCCCCAGATTAAGATTAGTTCATATGTCTACTTTTCTCATTGTACATAACATTGCAAAGTTTAGATTGGATTGGATGATTACCTTTTGAGGTTGAAGCCCGAAGAGAAGGCCCTAAGCTTTGAAAGGTATAGCATCATATGTATGAATAAAGTAGATCATAGAAAAGCAGTTACACGGCAAGCAAAATCAAACTTTCAAAGGCTACTGATCTTAAATTTCTTGACACTTCATGAGGAAATGCCATCCCCATGTGGAGTCACTATTAGGGTCCTATAATAATAAGATTCATAATTTTGAATTGACTATGATTAGTGTTGTAATATTGTACATACTTTTGTTTTCTGGAAAATGTTTTCCCATCTTAAAAATAAAAAATGTAAAGAGAATGAAGTCCTAAAAGAAAAATCAAAGGACTAAAAGAAAAAGATAAAAAAATAAAATAAAATATGAACCCCACCAAAAGAGATAAAAAAATAGATTCTGAAAGTGATGCAAATTAAAATGTCACTACTTTTTCCTTTTCTTTGTGAAATAAGATTGTGTGTAGCTTGTCAAAAATGCCACAATCCATGATGGTCAAAAATTTTAATCTTGATTCATTCATTCTTTAAATTTCATGCTGATAGATAGAGAACAATGATCTAGCCAAACTATTTAATCTTGGCAGATTAGTAGTTAAATAGAGAATAATAATGAGGTCAATAGTTTAATCTGAGCCATTAGAAAGTCATAAGGTTAGAATTAGATAGTTTTCTTACAAAAGAAAAAGAAATAAAGGGTCAGCAAGCTCAAATGCACCTAGTAAATGAAGAAAAAATGTTAGGGTGAATGATGGGTAGGCAGAAGAAGTTTTCACAAGGCATGGAGAGCATCAATTGGCTCATTTTATATTACTAACTTCCTTCCAAAATCATTTTCCCTTATAAGGAAACCCCTTCCCTATTCATTTTCCCTTGTTCTAACACATTCTCCTTCCTTATTTTCCCCCTATTCTAACCCTTTCCATTTCCTAAAACCCTTTTCCTAGCTTAAAAACCCATTCCCATCATTAAAACCCTTCCCTTAAGGTAATCGGGCCCCATGCAAAAGTTCCCCCACCAGCCCCCCCCCCGATATTATTTAACTCATCCCTAATGTGTTTCTAATACTCGCTCTCATATTTCCCTAGGACCCCTTTATATTATTTTAACCTATAGATTTGATATATTTATTCCCTGCCATATAATCCTAAGCCCCACTATATTAAACCTTCGCAATATGTATTATACCCCTCTGCATACAATATCCCTGGGTCCCACTTCATTTAAACTCCTGCTATCATTTAAACCTTCGCCTATCTATAACTTGACCACACACCCCGACCCATCCCTCTCAACTCTGCCACGCAATAACCCTCTGATCACCAACCTCCAGATCCAACAAATTGCATCCCATATCGTGCGCTCTAACTTACGACCTTCAACATCCCAAAATCACGTGAGATTAGCGGTTTTTCTCACTCGCCTTTTTGCTACATGGCAACCCCATGTTATATTGAGTCCTCCAAAATAATACCACCCTACCACTCAAAAGCGGTGTGATAAACCACCTCACTACCTCCTCGCATTATATGAAACAACCCTGTTATTTAAACTTAACCCCGCGCCCCAAAGATTAACCACCGATTAGTTAAAACCAAAATAAGCCACGCTTTCCAACCTTTTCACTATTATTCCATTAGCAGTTGCAGAAAGAACCTCTGTCGACCTATTCTAAAGCCCAGAAAATCTATTGAATTGTTTTAAGCCATTTACGACCAAAAGACGATGTAGACTCCAATTTGAAGCAACATAAAGACCACTGAAGCCTCATAAAGCCTCTGCTACCCCCAGAGAACCTATCTACATACCAAATCTTCATTTTCCAGGTATTCCTGAAATGTCGAAGGCCTATACTTAAACTTTTCACAATATTTCTAATAGGTTAATCAATTGAACCAATTTAAAAACCTTGCCAACCTAAGGAAAGCCATTGTTGCATCCAAAACCCTCTTTGCAGAGTGTATTCACCTTTTCACATTATTCCAAAGGTCCTAAGCATGCTTCTAAAGCCAGATAGTGACAAATTGAATAAAATAAACAAATCTATGGCTTCCCAAAGCATTCTGGACGCAAAACCCCTTCAAACTCCTCACCTAGATATTGGTCACCTCCCATTGCCCGATAAAGATTTCTAAATCAAAGACACAACCTCCCCTATCAATCTATTAAAAGTCCACTGATGGAGCAAAGATAAATTCCTCAACAAGAATGATGATATTTAACTATGGGAGTCAAATTTACCCAAATACTTGTTCCCATAGGTATACCAGTTCCCTGAAATCATCCACCTATGCCAACTCTGGTATATCCCAAGTCAAAGAGCCATAGTCTCTCCTAACTAACAAATTTTGTTCACAATCACTGCGGGATCAATAAATGAAATGTTGCAGATCTAGCCAAAGCCTAATGAAACCCTATTTTCTATTGAAAACCTAATTGATCTATACCTAAAGCTGGACCATCGCAAGAGATCCCAAATTTTGTAGACTTTCCTCCTAGAAAAAGATCAAGTTCCTACAAACATCCCTCCATTTTTTGCCACCATTTTCTCTGAGAGAGCCAAGAAAATTGTACCCATGTTGTCTTGTATTCTAGGATATACCATGAGATGAGCCTATACTTGGTTTTCTTTCTATTTTTTGTCGAGGCAACCCTCCAGCTACAGTTTTCAATTTTTCCCAATTCTTAGTAGACATAATCCATGATCAATTGATCAGATTTCCAAATGAAAGAGTATTCAAATACTCTTCAGTATTGTTCCATATGTTTCTATACTTCTAGTTAGAAAGGTTTACAGTTAACATCCAAAAACTGGACACTAAGGGAAATCCTAGATTTTTTATCTTTTGGATACCCTTAATCAAAAGATATTCCACTATTTTCAGCTATAAGGATTTCATTGATTCATTTGTTCACCTAGTGGTTAACATGCTAAGCAGTAGTAATCAACCCAAGGTCAGTGATGAAATAAAGAAAGTTTTATAGTTGTCCAAACATAGTAGAACATGAGATTGGTATTTATACTGGAACGACACTGAAGTTAGGGTGTATGGATGTCAACTCACTCCATATAAGCTTCCCAAATATCTCCCCATGAGGATATTTGCATTAGAATATATCAGGCAGATCATAAATTCATATGATGTTAGTTTTCTATCAACTAGGAAGAAAACATAATTTAAATAAAGAACCAGCTTGGTCCTTTTATCTGCAATAAAAGGGAGGCTGGAGAGGAAGCAGAAAGATGTTTACAAGAAATTAAATTCAATGATAGTTTCAAATGGAAGTATGATACTTTGGGTGTCATAAACAAACTGAGGCTCAAGTTTAAATTGATCCCTTTTATGCATGAATCCAAGCCAGAGATTGAAAGATATGCCAACCATTTAGAGTGGTTGGAAAACACCTTACTAGATATGGAGGAGCAGGTGGATACTAGTTCCATTTTATATACTCCAGCCCTACACGACATAAATGAAAAAAGGACTAGAGAAGAAGGTTCTTACTCAAACAAATATACAACAGATAGAAAATTTGAAATAAAGTATAGTAAAAGAACAAAGTTGAATCCAGTAAATGAGCAAGAATAAGTAATTGATACAGTTGAGATCATTGAAACAGACACTGTTATTAAAGAAAATGCACCCCCATCAGTTTCAAAGGAAACTCATCAGCCTTCAACTTCTAGTGCTCAGATCATCAAGAAGAAGCATAGTGTTGAATTCTCTTCTTCAAGTGAACCAGTGGATAGAGAAATGGAGATCAAAGAGAAATACAAAGATATTAAGGCCAAAAATGAAGAAATAAAAGCTGAAATATATTCATAGTACTTGAAGCAGACTCCTGGTGGCCAGAACAGATTACTTTCTGAATTTGATTACAAGACATGAAAAATGCAGATGACCTTTTTGCAACCCACAGTACATCATCCTAAGTCAGTAGCAGATTACAAAAAGACAAACTATGATATTTCTGCCAAAGATGTTCATTCTATAGACCAAATATAATTTCATACGAAAGCTAGAGAAATGCTATACTCCACTAAGACCCACAAAGATATGAGTTCCCAAAAGCTTCACAATTCTTTAGATAATGTAAAAGTATAGTTGAAACTAGATAAAGCATCCTCACAGGCTAAAGATAACATAATTAAATCCCTTGAATATTTGGTTATTGAAATGGGATATGATCCAATGAATGTCAAAGGTGCAAAAGAACTCATTAAGAAAAAGAATGCATACATTGTTGGATTGAAGAAGCAACTAAAATTGCCTCCTACTAAACATCCACAGACGAAGGAAGTTTCAGAGAATCAAAACCAAAGAGATGAGATAATGCACATCATTCTTCAGTTAACTGCTCAATTAACAGAAATGGAAAATGAGATGGATAAGTGAGTGCAGGAGAAAAAGGCCAGCGTGGAAGCAGCAACTGTCACTACTATTCCTACAGATACTACAACAATTCCTTCTACTCTAGCAGTTTCAGTAGCGACAAGAGTTCTAGTAGCTACAACACTTCCCACTACATCAACAACTACATCACTTACAAAATCATATACAACAACAACTCATCCTAGTGATGAAGCAAGTAAATTAATCAAAGCTATGTAGGATATGTCCATCCAAACAAATGAAATAAATAGACTTAAAGATCAAATAAAAAGTCTAGAGGATGAAAATAAGCTAGCTCAAATCATAAATAAGGATGAAACATAAAATTCAAACAGATTGACTGAAAGAATACAGAAGTTAGAGAAAGAATTGACATTGAAAGAACCACTTTCCCAAGCAAAGAAACAACTGTGGGCCAATATCATTAACTCTGTTAATGATATTTGGCCATCCATCCAAGTCATATTTGATCAAAAGGACTTAATCAAGGAAGGAATTGAAGCTATTCAAAAGGTTAAGGAAGGAATTGGTAGCAAACCAGAGGAGGCCAATGAATTCATTAGGTTTCTTAATTCCAGGAACAAACAAGAATTGGAAGAGATTGTAATAAGTGACAAGACTTAAACAATTCTAGAAGTAAAGAAAGTAATCACAAAGAGGAACTTGATGGTGCAACTTGAAGAAAAGTGTCAAAACATGGAGCTTGCAATAACCAGATTTATGGTGAAATTTTATGTTTTGAGGTAGAAAGGTCTGCCTAATCCATTGGTCATTAATGACAAGTTGATGAGGCATGAAGACTATGATAAGAAAATTAGAGAAGTGGAAAAGGAACAAGAAAATAGTTCAGCCATGAAAGGAATTCCAACAAAAAAGTGCTATATCATACTTTTGAGAATCTATTTTACCTCCAGCATGAGGTAAAATATCTCTTTATCAATAAACCTACATTTGCAAAATACATAGAGGCTGATGAAATCTTCAAAAGAATGGTAAAGATCAAATTACCAGATGGAGTGACTTGGGAAAAGATGAATGATTTACTATAAAAATGAAAGGTAAAACAGAGTAACAGATCAGTCAAAGAGTATCTGATGAAAGACAGAGTTTAAAAGTCAAAGGCAGAGTAAAGGGACAGCTAGCGCAGAGCAACAACAAAAGAGAGAAAGAAGCAAAAGATCAAAGCAACAAAAGAGAGAAAGAAGCAAAAGATCAAAACAGAAAACAACAAAATCAGTGAAACCAGAGACAACTAGCCTTTTAGTCTCCTACTAGGTGTCTTTATCTTCTTGCATGAAGATATTTCATTTTCCTTGAATAATTCCTAAATTAGTTTTAGGATATTTTGTAATAGTTTTTGTATAAATACTTCACAAGTCGAAGTATTAGGGGTGGATTTCTTAACATTTCTATAGTGGAACTCATCTACAACCTGAGGGTTTATTGTACCATTTTCAAGTCAACAAACTGGACAAGTAATAAACACATTTCATTACAAGATTCATGTGTTGGGCAACTTCAGTGAAGTATCTTTCAATTGTTCAAATTGTTATTTTCTTAAGTATTACATAAACTTGTGTGTTTTCCAAATTTAAATGTTATAACAGGAAAATTATTGCAGAATATGTTTAATTACACTATGTCTTGAGCTATTATTCATTTTGATGTTTTCTTCTGATATCCAAACTAGGGAACTACTCCTTGATCCCGATTGAAACTCATTTCACCATCTCAACCCTAAAAGACTATTGTTGCTCAAATACCTTGCCCTTTGGACACTTCCTTTAGAACTTGATTCAGTCCTGTTTTCTTCACATTTTGACTCCACAGCCCAATGGAAAATAGACAATCTTCTATCCATCTAAGTTAGTAATTCCACCAACAAATCAAATCAAAACCCAATCAATCTTAAATAACTAGCCTAAATTCAATTAATTCAACAAAGTTAAAACATTAAGAGAGAGCCCCCTCTGAGCATTAGGAAGACTAGATCCCGATCTCAAAAGTAGGGTTGTGGTTACCTCTATTATTTCTTTAAACACAACATAACAATGCTAGAGGAAATTTTGGAGTGATAACAGATGCCTCAGAATCTCTCCACCTAAACCATGAGAAATTTTCCTATCTCTACACTTAGGCTTTAACATGTATCCTACCATTAGTCATCAAGGGATTCGTAGGCCTTTAAGAATTTTCCTGAGACAACCCCACTTAGTTTTGAAACCATTCAGTAATCCATCTCTACTAAGTAAAAGAACTCCATCATACCATGGCTCTCTAGAAATGGCAAGGCAAGGCTGAAACCATTGTGACACCTGATAAAACCCATGGCAATGGCAGTAAGAGAAACAAATACACACACATATGTACCATGCATGCCAAAACTAGCAAGGAAATCATACACGCAACTCGATACCTGCAAGTAGTCTGGTTGTAGCCACTTGATCCAACTCTTCCTTTCTTTATCTTTGCTTCCGTTTTCCTCTTTGTCCTTCCCTTTCATTCCTTTCTCCAAAGCTAGAGTGCTCTACGAATGCTCTAAGTGTGCTAGAGTATGATAGAGTAGAGAATAGAGAGAGAGAGAGAGATCCAACCCAAAATTGTCAAAAGGCTTTGAGCTGATCCTCAATAGCCTTTTTATCATTTAAGCCTCTATTTTATTCAATTTCCATTAGTTTCCTTCAATTCCTCCTCACATGCAACCTGTGACCTTTCACCTTCCTTTTCTCTTAATTTCCTTTATTTTCATAAATAAAATTCCAATTAATTCCTTTTGCCTTTCCAAATCATTTTCCATTACCTTTTCCTATTTCTCCTTAGCCATAATAAACCAAATGAACACCCACTAGGATGTTTTTCCCAACATTTATCTTGGAATACATGTCCCATGACCTTGGTTTTATTTTTCCTTTATTAACTTTTATTACATGAACTTTTAACCCAGGGTTATTACACTAGGAAGGTACTCCTACCAATGGAAATCATTCATGACGAGGCAAGATCAATCTTAGAAACATCTATTCTATCACTACTTGGCTCATGGAATGATCTTCTTATGATAAGCCTATGAGAGGGTTAAAAGAAGAAGGCTTGATTAAGAGGGCACAATAAAACTCATTAGTGGCTTAGGAAGGCTCCAATATTCATTTTTACTATGCCATGAACTAAGAAGAGGAGCTCTCCTTTGTGCAATTCAATGGGTGAATCTTAAAGGACAAGGTGGAAGGCTTCATGCTTCTAGGTTGTGCCACATGCTCTTAAATAAAAGAGAGGAGGGCTTGACAGTGCAAATTGACTAGTCAAGGGTGAGGATAGACATCCTTTAGCCTTCCCTACTATGCCATGTGCTCAAAGGAAGGGTCTAAGAAAGGTTATGGCACATGAGCGCATTGGAAAATAGGGAAGGTGAAAGCTTCAGCCTTCAAGACTGCGTCGTGTGCTCAAAGGGAAAGGAGACTTCTAGGAGAGCGTAGTTTGACTGGTCAAAGACAAAGAATAAGATTCCTTCATCCTTCCCTACTGTGCAATGTGTTCTAGAGGAAGAGGCTAGATAAGACCTAGGCGCAAAGTGCATTGGGGAAGGAGGAAGGGTGAGGCTTCAACCTTCGGGAGTGCAGCATGCACTCAAAAGAAGAAAGGCTTGAAAAAGTGCAATTTTCTTCAAAAATTCATCACTATTGATTTGTAATGTGTTCATCCTAGGCTAGTGAAATTTTACCCAACATTGGTTGCTTGACCATTTGGAGTGCACTTTTCATTGAGGGAGGCCATACTGATGAAGTCAGTTTTCCTAAGAGGGTTTTCACTGCACTGGGATGATAGGAGGGTATTTGTATTGCATGTTTTAACTCTCCAAATAGGTGGAAGAGGTCCATGATATTATCTATAAGTGATCTATGTGTCATATAAGGTATAGGTGACCAAAACACAGTGCAGTGAGTCAGTAAAATCAAGAAGGATCAAGTGAATTCCATTAGGAGGATCATAACATGCAATAGATTTAGGGTGATCCTGAGGAGGACTTAATGCACCAATATCTAAGAGTAGGATTGTATCGATGAATATTATGGATAGGTTAAGCTCCTTACTTAGTAAGAGGGATAATGGCTTCACAAATTACACTGGATGAAGGACCAAGAAGCGCTCCAAAATGGTTAAATGTGGGATTGATAGAGTAAAATAGGGAAATGCATCCAGACATGAATTAAACTTGGATCATGCACATAAAAACATCAATTAAAGCTAGAAGGATACACAAGAATCATGAATAACAATCACACCTCAAAATGGCAACAAAGCGACACTTATTTCTAAGTGCGACAATTGAAACGACACTTTATGACACTTAGAACACGAGCTAAGTCAATTTTGAAGACTATGACCAAAAGGTGTGCTAAGCTATAGGAATGTGTCTAGTGCATATTATAATGATATGTGAGGCTACCTAATGTATAAAAGTGCACTCTAGTTAAATTTTGTGATGTGCGAAGGTGTGATGTATGTAGGAGAGAAAACAACAAAAGCGACACTTGCGATGTGAGGAAAACATAAGACGACACTTGAAAAATGCGAATGAACTTAAAAGTGACACATTATAGAGTGAATATAAGATGAAAAATCCACTTATGAAAATGAAAACAAGCAAAAATGACAGCCACAAATGCAAAAACAACACTTTGAAATTGAAAGTGCGCAAAAGACGACAGTTGAGAAAACTCATCGAAATAGAAGTACAAACACAACCAAAGTGAGGGAGAATGTCAATAAAAGTGTGTGCAGACCGTTGAAATGGGTTGAAAATCACGCATACACTATCTTGATGGATGGTGCTATGCATGTTTAAGCTTTCATAAATAAAGTGTTCTCATGAACTCATCAAAGGCTCTGCATGTGCTTACAAGTGACTTGACAATTTGAAACTAGGAAGAAGACTTAAACACTTTCAAAAACATAGAAAAACATGGAGTAACCATAAAGAAAGAGATCATAATATCCTGAGTAGGCTCTAATATTCAAGTATCAACAAAATTTTGGAGGGTGTTGATTGCAATGACAACAATGAGATACTCTAAAATTTATTGATTTTGTAGTTTTTAGGTTCTTGTTTCCATGATTGCTTTAGGCTCTAATATGATTTTTCCTTCTTTGTCAAGTTTTTGAAATACTATTTAAACTGGGAGTTTATCACTTATAAGCTTCTTTAACCATGAAACATGGAAAATTGGGTGTACTCGGGAATATGCAGGCAACGTTAATTTGTATGCCATAGTACTAATCTTTTGCAACACTTTGTAAGGATGATAATACTTGGGTGATAATTTATTATCCTTCTTAACTTGCTTAAGGGAAAATTGTTTGTATAGTTGTAGCCTTGAAAATGCCCAGTCTCCCACATCAATCTTTTTTTTTCACTATGATGCTAATTTGCCTATTTTTTCATTCGATTCTGCATTAGAGTGAGGTTATCCTTTAAGAGTTAGAGAACTTATTGATGCTCAATGCGATCTTCCACTGCTTGAAACTTAGAATATTCTCTTAAAGATGATGTGATGGACGATGGATGATATCCATAAAGTGACATAAATGGAGTCATTTTTTTTTGTAGTATCGATGGAAGTTTATACCACCATTCATCTAGAGGTAACCACTTGACCCATTGTGTCTATTTATTAGATACAAAGAAACAAATATATCCTTCCAAACATTTGTTCGCTATCTCAGTTTTCCCTTCAGATTGAGGATGATAAGTTGAGTTATGATCTAATTGATTACCAAGAAAAGAAAATGATTTTGTCTAAAAATTTCCAGTGAAAATGGGATCTCTATCACTTAAAATAATATTTGGGTATCCATGTAGCTTTTGAATTGTTTCCATAAATTTAGAGAAACTATACGGGATTTAAAAGGATGAGATGATGCACAAAAGTGTGCATACTTGGTAAGTATATCAACTACCACCATGATGACACTCTTTTCTTTAGACTTGCGTAAACCTATGATAAAATCCATTGGGACCTCCTCTCAATGTTGACTTGGAATGGCTAAAGGTTTTAACAGACCCAGGGCCTTAATTATCTCAACTTTATTTGTTGGCAAACCAAGCATCCTACCACAAGCATCTAAATATAATATTTAAGGCCATCTTAAAAAAAATCCTTCTTGACCCTGTGGTAATTTTTTAAAATTTTGAGTGCCCTCCTAAGGGGGAGGTGTGCAATTCTGAAAGAATATTTTGATTGAGTTGGGAATTCAAACAAAGATATAAGTGATATTTGTACCATAATTGATCATTTTTCCAGATAAATGTATTAGATGTACGGGGATCTAGCCAAAAATTTTGAATGAGTGTCCACACCTCTTCATCATTCTTCCATTCATCCCTTTCTTTAATTATCCAATCAGGTTGGATAACAGAAATGGAACAAAGAAATGGTTCCACATCCTAATCCTTTATTGAGAGTGCTTTTGCAACAACATTTTGCTTCCCTTTTTTGTAGATGATTTCAAAGTCATAACCCAACATATTTGTGACCCATTTTTGTTGCTCTTCTGAAGATACTATTTGTTTCAAAAAGTATTTAAGACTATCATGATCTGTTTTTACCCCTCAAGTGTTTTCCTATTAGTCTCCATTGCTTTAGTGCATGTAGTATTTCCAACATTTCCTTTTCAATTTATTTATTTATTTATTATTATTTTTTTGTGTGTAAATACCTTCCCTTGATTAGATGACTTTGAAAATAAAAGGGCCTTCCTTGCATTAAAACAACACCAATTCCATTTCCCGAGGTATCACATTCAACAATAAAGGTTTTTGTGAAGTCTGGTGTAGCTAAGACCGATGTTGGGCACAATACCTCTTTAAGATGTTCAAAGGCCTTAGTTGCTTCTGGAGTCCAAGAAAATGCACCTTTCTTCAGTAATATTTTTAGAGGTTCTTTTATTCTCCCATAATTCTTAAAAAACTTGTAATACCTTATCAACTCGAGAAATTCTCGAAAGATGCTTTAGGGTTGTCAGGATTTTCCACTCCTTAAGGGATTTAATTTTGTTAAGGTCTACCTTAACACCTTCATGATATAAAATATGCCCAAATATTCCACCTCCTGTACTCCAAATAAACATTTGGAGGTTTGTGCATATAATTGTTCCTCCTCCAATAATTTGAGCACCCTGTCAATTTGTGTATCATAAAAATATACTAACACAAATTTTCTAAGGAAGGGTTTGAAAATGGAATTCATCAAACCTTGAAATGTGGAAGGTGCATTAGTAAGGCAAAAAGGCATGACAAAAAAATCATAATGACCCTAATGAGCTTTGAATGTTGTTTTCAGATTGTATTCAGTCTTCATTTTAATAGATATCCTACTTGGTGAAGTAAATTGTTCCACGTAATTCATCCAACAATTCATCAATGACAGGAATGGGAAATTTATCTTGAATAGTGAGATTGTTGAGCTCCCTATAATCCTAACACATACTCCATGATCCATCCTTCTTGTGCACCAATAGTATTGGAGTAGAGAAAGAACTTTGACTAGGTTGAATTATACCAGCCTCTAGCATTTCTGCAACCGTGCATTCAATTTCACTCTTTTGGGCATAGGGATATCAGTAAGGTCAGCTGTTTGGAGGAACAATTCCTGGAATCAAGCGAATAACATTATCATAGCCATGAATAGGTGGGAGGGCTTTGGGAGACTTGAATATCTTGGAATGATTCTCCAAGACATTTTGGAGATATCGATAAATAGATGATTTTGATGTTTGAACCTATAGTGAGAATAATTTTGTAATTACACCTCATTGTTATTTCTTAAAAATATTTGCCATTCCATTAGTTCTAATTATCATCCTTGGTTTCCATGTGATACCCCTTAATTTTATTTCCTTTCCTTCCCAAAAAAAATTCAAGAAAATTTCTTTAAAATTAAAAGTTATTGTCCTCAAAGACCGTAACCATTAGAATCCTAGTACAACATTAAAACCTCCCATTGGAATGGAAAGTTTTGGAATATTCAATACATATTCGCCCATTGTTAGCTTGATATTACAACAATTTCCAAAGAAATTTATTGTTCCTCCATTTTCAACCATCACTTGACACTTTGGTGCTAGATATAAAAATTAATTCGATTCCTTGGCTATATTACAATGAATAAAATTATGGGTACTAATTTAACCAATCAACACTATTACCCTTTTCTTCTTGATATATCCTTATATCTTGAGACTTTGAAGAGTGGTAATTATTGCCAATACATTACAATATATGGAAAGATATTCTTCTTTCTCTGGGGTTGGTTCTATTGTATAACCTCTTTTTTTGATGTTTTTTGTTCCTTTTGTTCCTTCTCTTCTCAATCTATGTAAAATAATTTATTCTTAGAAACTTATGACCTTTAGTGTATTTTCTATCACAACTATAACAAAGTCATTTTTATCTTTTTTCCTCCAATTTTTGTGTTGTAAACCTTGTAGGTTGTGGAAAGATAAGAGCAACATCACTTCCATCTTTATAGTTGTGAGTGGTAGACTTCCTTGATGCCTAATTTTGATTTCAATTTTTGTTGCCACACTAAATATCCTCCCTAGTGAATCAAGTTCCCAAAGGCAAACCTCATGTTGGATGTTATCCTTTAAAGTCCCTATGAATACATCAACCTTATGCTCCTTTGGAATATTAGGTACCCTGATATTCAATTTTTGGAAGTCCTCAATGTGCTCTGCCATTGAACCCTTTTGTTTGATATTTATCAATTGTCTAAATAATTTGTTTCTCTTTGTATCCTCATAATGTGATATCATTTCCTCCGTAAAAATTGACCAAGTGACAAGCGATTTACGAGAACAAGGCCATGATAGCATAATACTGATTGGGTTATAAATATAATGATGTAATGCATACCTTTGTTTGTGTTGCACATCATGTAGATCAAAATATTACTCCATCTATAGTATCCATGTTACTAGATCCTTGCCATCAAAATTCGTCATATAAATCTTTAGAATGTGGTTGGTCTTCAATCCAAAGTATAGTCTCTAAAGTCATGATTAACATTAGTTTTTTTCATCATGAGTTTAATGGAATACCTTTTCGCCATTAGGAAACATTTCTTGTAGAAACTTTGTCAAACCTTTATTAAAACCTTCCATGTCTTCTTTTAAACCATTATTTAAACCATCCATCTTAGCTTCCATTTCATTTTTGGTCACTCTTTGCAAGAGTGAAATTTGTTGCACTTGGTCGCATAATTTTGATATATCATGTTTCATTTCTTCCTCTTATTCATGTGTCATTGTAGATATTTCTAGTTGCTTACTGAGAGCATCCATTTTTTTGTTTTGAGGAATATTGGAACCAGATAATGATATCTATGCTTTACTATGCCCTTTGAATTACTTCAGATTGATTTTTCAAACAAAACTTATGCAAATTTTTAAAAAAAAAACAAACTTTTTTCTTCTTGCTTTTTGGAGCTTGATATTGAAACTATTGTATCTCTGAAATTTTGGCCTTCCAAGGTCTGAAATTTGGTCCTATGGTATCTCTTTGAGTCTTCTTTTCAATGCCACAAGTCAGACCAAGATCAAATTCTTCGATACAAAGTTATGCAAAATCTCCCACAATGGCCTAATTATGGACTGGTTCAGTAGAGTGAACTTGCATTAGATGCCATGTTTCGCTGTTTCAACCTTAGGCCTTGAAATTGATCCAAGAGAAATTAAATTCTGCTCGATTTCATTAATTTTTTATAGAATTCATATTTGTAGGTTTTAACCTCGTACAAAAATTACCTGCATACAAATTCTAAAAACACAGAAAATAAACAATGCGAGAGCATAACACATAAAACACATATACAGAGAGATTTTCCCCTGAATCCCAAAACCGGGACTACCAGCTTGATTTTTCATTATGTTCCTTTCAATGTGACAATACATATTTATACATGTCGAAGCATCCAATACCATGGACTGAAAACCATCGCGTCCAAAACCATGGACAAAAAACCATTGCGTCCAAAACCATGTGTGAAAATCATGCACAAAACCATAGGTAGGTCCACCCAACCTAATATAGGGTCCAAAAAAAAAAAATTTCCGAGGCGCTACCCCGGACCCCATAGAGGGGGATTACCTGAAACCCTTAAACCCCCTGTGACCCCCCCACTTCGTAATCGGCACAACAAAGGGGGGCCTTTGCCCCCCTTCTAACCCCCCGGTTTAACTACATGGGCTAGTCGTAGAAAGAATATAACACAACCCAACATTGTCCCACTTGTTGTTTTCTTTCCACAGGGGGCCACAAGAGAGCTTAGTCATTTATCCAACCCTGCAATGCCCATTGTTTCTCTACACCAAGAGAACTTCTCAGAGCTCACAAATTTTGTAAATGCATTAGTGGTATTCTTCGAAGTGTCCACCTTTACCAGAAACACCTTTTCATAATATGCTCTATCTAGCTACTGTGTCTTGTTCCACTCTTCACCTATATTCGGTATCCCGGTGGCCAGAGAGATGGTTTCTGGTGTCAAGATGAAGTTTACTCCAGCAAGAGTAACATGACCATCATGAAGATGCAAAAAAAACAACCGAACTAACTCTGGATGATGTTGGATCTGAAGAATCATCTCACAATACTCAAAGCATGACTGTTGCTGAAAGCATGTCATTGCAAGCGGGCAGGCCTGCAATTGATTCAAGGAAGTGGGCTCTTCTCTGTCATGTTTTCCACCCTTACGAGGCCTTCTCAGCACATTAAGCTCAGTGGTTGAGTCACTGTCTTTCTCATATTCTTGCTCATATGATGAATCTGTCTCTATCATGATGCTACAATGTGTATGTTTGATTGGTTTGACAAAGAGAAATAGGTGATGTGTTTTCAATGCCAAATGTGCCAAAGGGAAATGAGACTGTGAGGAATATGGGACAGTGGGAAAAGTGGATGATGGAGTTTTTCAAGTGAAGAAATGTGCAAACAGTCACTTTTAGGAATGTAGGGATTTGAGGAATGATATGGGAATGATATAGGAGAGGGAGAATGATGATAGGGACTGCTATGATTGTAGAATAGGGAAATTAGGAAGCTGGGATATGAGTGGTTTGGGCAGTTAGGGCATGGGAAAAGATCACAGGTGGGAAAGGAGAGTTGGCACCATCATCATAATTTCAAAATACCAAATTTAAAACCCCAAAAGAGTAGTTTTGATATACACATAGGGTTTATATTTTCAAATTTTAAAACCTTTGAATTCTCCCTCCAAAAAAAACCCAACACAAGTTAAATTCAATAGAAGCACGCTTGAACTTACTTGGAGCAGAAAAAATGGAATTTTTGTGAGTTTTGATGACAGAAGCGGCATAAAACTGGCCTGTAGGCTCTGTGCGCCGCATCTCCTGGATGCGCTGCGACAATGGAATTTTACACTGAGAATTTGTGCCCAATGCGCCGCGACCTCCTCCAATGTGCCACACGGCCCTTCAATGCACAGTCTCGGCCCTTCAAACACAAAATTTGCTCCTCTAACCCTCAAGTCGATATCCTTTGACCTCTTGGCATAGCAAAAGAAATGAACATGTATAATGGAATGATGGGTTTCATTTTTATTGAAGCCACGATGATTTTTTGTCTTGGAGGTTCTGTGTGCCACGTGCAAGCCCAGTGCACCGCGCCTCGTGGATGCCCCACGTTTAGGGAAAAATGCACTGTGGTAGGAGGTCCAATGCGCCACGTCTTATGGGTGCACCGTGCCTGCTCCCAATGCGCCGCACAGCTCTGTTTCAACACAATTTCGACCTCCAAACACTGAATTTGCTTCTCCACGTTTTCGCTTTGGTTCTCTATTGTTATTTGGTGTGCAAATGAAATGTTGGAACACAAAAATGTCTCTTATGAAAGGGATTTGATTTTTGACTAGTGCACTCCCACTTTCTGAACTTTGGCACTTTTGCATTTAATACAATTCTATCTTTTGGTTTCCTCACTGATTTTCTGATCTTGAATGATGAAATCGTTCTTGATTTTTTGCAGGGATGGTGATCAGAGGCTGCATTTGAAGTACTCCATGGTGGAAAACTTTAAAATACATATTTTTCACAAAAAAAAATTGACGATTTCTTCTTCAAAACAGAGTTTTGAAGAAGAAATATCCTTGAGCATTATTGACGATAAAAATTTGAAATGAAAACTTATTTTGATCCTCCCTCTAGCCTGTTGGTATTGTTGGACATTGTTGAAGACCAAATCAACTAACCCTAGACCAAGAGACTAAAGTAGGACTGTAAGTGGCCTTAAAACTTGATTTTGATGAACAGACCTGAGTCAGCAGGGCAAGGCATGAGGGGTAATGAATGACAAGACCCTTCTGTCAGATTATGACATGCCCCTAGTGGACTGCAACTAAGTGAATCGAGCGAGACACCTAAAGAAATGAAATGCAAAAGAGAAATTTTGATCACTGACAGAGGGCTGACGAGGCCGACTCTAACATTGGCTCCAATGGGGATGGCAGCTCCCTAGAGGTGCCAAGAACATCAGATCTTTGGGAGCATAGACAGTGCCTTCATTCTTTGGGCAATGGAGTCCAAATCAACACCAGACTATTAACTGATTTATTGACTGAAAATTTGAATCAAACTAGCTCAATGCAAACTGAAATGACTGAAAAAACTTGACTCTAACAAACTAACTTAAAACTTAAAGCTTGATGGTAGTACATGACCATCTTTGTTTCTTACAAGACAATATACCATCAAACTATATCAAAATGCAATGTAACCAATCAAGCAGATGCCTTCTTGATTGATTCTCCTGATCAGATCTTCTGGTCAACAATAAAGACTTCTAACTGGGCATCCAAAAAGCTAATTGACCATGATCTCCTTCATCACTGAGTACTGCAATAATCACCTCCACTGCTGACTGCAACAGATTTGCCAGTGGATCCTAAAAAACATGAATATTTTCCTCCTGCTGAAAGAGCAAGGTGTCTTTTTCTCTTGATTCTAATCTTCCTTCATAATGTACTTCAGTAAAAGTATGTTCCTGGTCTTCAAATTTTTTTGAACAAGTAGATAAGTAGATCTCCTCTTCAACGAACATTTCAAAACATGACACATATGAAGAAGAATCTAAAAGGGAATCCTGAATGGTCTGATCTTCTATAGTCTTAATATATTTTGATCATCTTCATATGATATAACAACCAGATTATCATGTTCCGCATTACTTTCATCAATCACAAGAAAAGAAACTTCAAATGGTTCTTGAGACTCAAACATGACATTTCCATCATCTACCAATGATTCATCTAAGGAAACCTTTTCACTTACTTGAATGAAGATCTCGTCTTGTTTTTCATAGAGGAAATGAATTACTTCCTCATGAAGATTGAGTTCTGGTGAGATGAGAGCATTTAGATTTGTAACTCTGTTTTCTTCATTTGAGGCAGCCTCAACAATAAAACTCTCATTTATGAGATTCAGAACAACATGTTTTTCCTCATCATAATTTATCTCTCATTCTAATTTATCATCATCATTATTTGAGATTGGAACATCATTTTCCTGCGTATCATCCTTTATTTCAACCATATCTGAAATGAAACTTCTTCGTTCATCATTTTCAGCCATATGGAAATCTTCAACCTGCTGATCTTGATAAGTATCCTCTAAGATTTATGTGTGCTGCTGAAACGAATTTTCATACAATGCTTCCATGATTTCTCTGTCCATCAATTCATTATCTCCATAAAAATTCTCACGATCTTCAATGAAACTACTAATGTGTCCACAACAGTTCTGAACTAAAGCCAAGGATGGATATGATTCTTTATACCTTTCAAAGAATATTGTATGAAAATATTTTAAACAATAAATAGAAGCAGGTGGCAAACTTTCATACCAATATCGGGCTTCATCTTCTAGAGTAGCCATAAACATTTTCATCAAACAGTCTTAAGGAAAATCAATCTTTAATTTATGCACATGAATGTGAAATTTCACCAGATGAAGAGCAACATCATTACCTTCCACATTTCTAAACATAGGCAAATTCTAAAGCCAATCCACCTTGGGCATTTTATTTGGAAAACCTGGGATGTGATCTCGGCTCATAGGAGCGTATCTTCTTGCAACCCGTTCCATCTTGAAAATATTAAAGCTACTAATCTTCCTGCAGTGGAGTCACCATGAAGCATTGATCTCTAGATTTTTCAGTGAATGAAGTCGCCAGGTGAATGATTTCAGCCTTCTTGTCTGATCGTTGTCCACCATCAACAATTAGATCTGAACTTGATATATGTACTGGGGAAATTAACAAGTTAGATGTCACGTTTACAAGCTAGACCGGAGGTTGACTGAAGCAACATTTATCTACTTCGATGATGCATAGCAAGAGCATTTCGAAGGCTACCTGGCATAATCTTTAGGCTCCATCTGTAGCTTATAAAACAAATGACATCAACAAGAAAACCATTTTCTTCCCCAGTGGAGTCACCACTATGTTAGAGCCTAGATTTACCTCAGGCTGGAAAGGTAAGCTTCTAGGTCCACATCAAACCACGCTTAGCCTCGTAGCTAGTCCTACGAGGATAGGAGAGGGCTCTCTCCGAGTCAATCTCAGCAAAGATAATCGGTAGGGCTGGAGATGACTGATTTTACAGTTGATCTTAGGCTAGGTATGTAGTGCAAGGATTGAATTTTAATTTTTGGGGGTTTTAAGTTGGAAAATGGGAGAGGAAAATTTTGGTCCGGGGATGAGGCATAGTTTTTGCAGAGTTATGATTGGGGAAAGGAAGGCAATTGTTTTGATGCTTTAGAATGAATAAATGGATGGATCAGACCGGTGAGGAGCCAAGGAGGGCAAGAGAGAGTCTCAAGAGTCCTCCTCAAACAGATGAAAACATTGAAAATTAAACAAAATTTCAAAGCAGAGCATAGCAGTCCAGTGAATTCTACCTTAATCACTCATTTGTTTAATTTCAGAAGCAGAGAGAAGGGAAAATGATACACATAAACATCAGTGAACTTACAATTACTAGAGAAACACACCATCAAAACACAGAGCCACATGGATCCCAACAAGTGCTCCAAAACCCTGGTCTTTCCTTAGCCAAAAATGCAGAGATAGAATGTACAATGATGTGCCAAGAAATCCCAAGTGTCCATTCCTGAAAATGACTCAGAAAATACATGATATAGACTAGCCCAACCCATTTCCTTGCCTCTAGGGGTCGATATCATCATTCTAGGAGTTGTTTCAACCAATTCTAAACAAAGCACTAAAATCTAGGCAATCAAACAACTTGCCTCTATATGATAGGAAACTGATTCATTCATTAAATTTTCACTTTTTAGTGAATGAATCTTCTAGAACAAGTAAATATGTGTCAAAATTACATCATATTCATCAATTTACATCAAGATAGATCAATAATTACATCAAAAAGCAAAACTAGTCAAAACTGGGTGAATTTCTGAGCTGTACAGTTAAAAATAGGCAAAAATCCTCTATGCACCGCGACCAGAATCTTTATGCGTAGCACAAATTTGAGGCTGATTTTGAGGCACTTCCCGAGTCCAAATTGAGCCCAAGATATCTCGTTTGAAATCCCTGCCTGTCTACTTCCCAACCCAAGTGAAATTTCTAGATTTGGATGTCATTTGCCCCTCCAAAACTTTATTTTTCCAAGACTGCTTCCTGTGGGTGCAAAAGGTGGCAGAAAGGTCATTTTTGGCATGTTTTTGACCCTTAGGCAACCCAGAACTTGATGAAATCCTTAGGTAATCCATGAGCATGCATAAATGTTCATAACAAATCCAAAAATGTAAAGTTTTCCTCCTAGAGACCTCCCAATTATAAGCGCACGCCAAGTGGCGCTACGCGTTGGGCGAAAAACCCTGTTTTAGACCAAACGTTTCTCCAAATCTCTTGAAATTTGGGCTGGACCTTCTCTATCAAGTGTCATGCTGGGCTAGAGAGGCTTTGGCCAATAACTAAAGACGGTCATGCTCCTTTTGCCTCTTTTGCCTTTTGGATTCCTTCCTTAGTTTTTCCTTTAAATTTCTTATTCGGGCCTTACAACTCATATTTCGCACCCTGTAATGGAAAACCATGTGTCTCAAAAATGCTTTATCCCTATCAGCCTTGTCCAGCAGTCTCTCCAAGTGGATGTTGATTCTCTCAAGCCAAGACTCCCAATCCTCATTCATCTCTTCCTCCAATGAAGTGAACTCAATCCTCCTCCTCTGGGCAGCTTAACGATTCTCCCAGATGTTTTGCAACTCCATGATTCCTTGTTGATCCTCAAGCTATTTGTTCCTCTGCTCCAAGTATTTCATGGTCCACTTAGTCCTCTCCAAGTCAAGGGACAAGGCATTGATCTCTATCTGCTACTCTTGGATGATCTCTCTAATATGTGCACTTTGTGAGCCCATGTTTGTATCGTCATCCTGAACAAGAATACAGTCCCGCTCACCTAAAGGCCCTTCATCCTGCATTGGCCCCTTGCCTCTATCCTGTACTTGTACCTGTGCTGCTGATGACGGCAACGAGACCCCTTCCACCCCAGGTGAAGATAGTACTCGTCGAGCTGCTGCAAACAATCCCCTCGTGCCTCTCTGATAGGTGACATATGTCGGCACACCAGTAGTCTTTGCCTCCCTGTTACACGGGAATAGTGTCCACTCGGATGCTGCTATTCCCACTAAGATGGGTGGATATCTTAGAAACAAACAGTCAAAGTCTACTATTGATTCCTTTTATGAAAATAGATGAGAGGAGGACCAAGAGGGCCAACCTGAGTCTTGTGCTTGATTTCCTCTCTTTCTTGATAGAGTTTTGCCGCTTCTCCTTTGTCTGCCCAGCTTCAAAAGAACCTGTGGAATCACAACAACATACTACTATGCAAGAAACAAGGATC
>APFE030969518.1:0-14740 GCA_000404065.3 Pinus taeda
AGTATGAAATTGAAAAGTTTTATCTAATCTGATAATACTGATTCACCCCCCCCCCCTCTCAGTATTATTTCCAACAATATTCATGCTCATATTTAACATATACAATTTAGAATGTACATGAGCATGAAAAATCAATAGCTTTGAAAGATGTGATACAAAGTGTATTTGAGTATAAGAGTGGTACTTTGACTAGATTGTGATTTAGAACTAACACTCCATGTAATCCTGTGGCATGGCCCATTTCTTCATTTGAACCACTCTGAAAGCCCTCCTGATCATGTCAGACGAACTTGGATAATTGGTCTTTGGAATGCATACAATTCTTGTTGTTGGGCATGGTGAGATTTCCTAGATCTCGGGTTTAGCAGGATGCTCCTCATTGGATTTGGTACATGGTTGCTCAATCTCCTTGGTAGATGGGCAAGAGGAATTAAGCAAGAATTCCAAATCCTTTTCTAGCTATGGAGAAATAGACAATTTCCTGAATGCGGTCAGGATGAACTCTTCCTGAGAAGCAGATATCCCAACTACTACTAGGATTTGAGAAAGTGCTTCGAGGGGCTTTCTTCAAGCTCCCAATCATTCTTGAATTTCTTCTATTGGTTGATGATCCCTGTCTCGCAACATGGATTAGTACAAAGGGGTTCTTATAGCACCCCAAAAATGTTTTATCTTGAAAGAACTTGAAATTCTAATCTAAAGGAATAAAAACTACTAATTTCATTAAAACTTACCAAACTTGAAATCCTCTCTTACTTCTAAAACCAAACATCAGAGAAACCCCAGCATAGTGGACGTGTGGCTCTTCACTCACATCTTACCATACACTCTCTACCCTCTGATTTCCCTGCAACTAAGATCACACAAAAAAAAACTTCTGAAAGAAACTATGCTCTAATCCCTTTAGCACGTCCCCGGGAATGATGCCAAGAATTTTGGGGAATTTATATGTGTTATAATTTCAACATTAAATTATCAATCAGGGGCTCGTAAGCTTCGAGGCAAAAGTGCAAGTAACACAGGGTCAAAGCATCTGACCTAAATTAATACAGTTAAATATAAAATCGATTCCTAAAATAAGTACGAAATTTCTATTCTTGAATTAAGTATAAAATACAAATCATTGAACAATTTTAATCTAAATCTAAGTAAAGTAAATCTTAATTTCAGTCAAAACTTAATTTCAATGCAAGTAAAACTTAATTGCAATCCAAGCAATAAGATTTATTTAATCTAAGTAATAGAAATCTTAAATCACACAAAACTAATTACTATTCAAAACAATATCAGGCTTATGCTAATTTCAATCCGGACAAAACTGATTCTAATCTAGGTGATTCTAAACTAAGGAAAATAAACAATCCAAACAAGACTAAGACAAATCATTAATTCTAAGTCCCGGGATGCATAAAACAGACCAACAAGAATTCAAACTAACCTCTTTATCTTTCCTGGCATTCAATTCTGCAAAAACTCAAAGGAAACTAAATAACAAGCCTCCAAATCAATATTCTTCATTGACTGTATTATTGTACTCAAATCCAAAAAATCGAAACCTGTTCTAATTCCAATCAAACTCAAGAAGCCATTTCCACAAAAATCATTAAGTTTCAATCCAATCTTATTATAATTATACCAAGTATCGAAATTAAACACAGACTCAATTCATAACCAACATCCTATTTCGCTACTCCTAATCATTGTTCATATAAATATGATGCTACAGAATTCGATACCAAATAGGAAAGGTAAGATCACCAATTTCGTTCTCAAACTCATGACAGAGTGATTAACCTATGTATCCTTCTATATTGAAAACACTCCTTTAAATGTTCTGAACCATGAAAGTGTATTATAGAAACCATTCATTCATAAGGAGTAACCGTTTGACATAATCCTTTCTGGTTTATAGCAATTAAAAACAAGATCTATAGCATTTTATTCAAATATGCAAAACACATTTAAGACTTGGGTACAAAATGAAATATTTCTGAGATCTAATCATTAACTTCTTCAAAATGAAATCCACACTTCTGAATCTGAATCAAATATAATTCCTATTGCCTAGATTAACTACAGGACTTGCTTTTGGGTGGTGGTGGGCCCTTTCCACTCCTGGATCAAGTCTAGATTAACGTAATGATTTTAAAATTCAAAGAAAACCATAATACTCACAGAGATTTTAAACGTTGAATCGAAATTATATTAAGGTTTATAATACGAGTTCAAATAGAAAATACATCATCATCCCAATGTATGCTGAAGGTAAATCTTCCTTGCACAAAAATTACTTGACAGCCTTCTCGCTCAGCTTACCCCACATACATAGAGCATCAGGCCTTATTAACAGTTCAACTAATGTAACAAATTGGAGAGGTAGTTACAACAAATAAAGTAAGGAATGGACCAAAGATATGTATAGTAGAAAAGCAGGTTGAATTTAAGCTAAATAGAAATATTCTGGAACGTGCAACCAATTGGCCCAATCATGGTTGACCCGCGTGGCTGACTTGAAATCGTTCAACGGACCCAAAACCGTTCAACAATTTTGTACTTACACAAAATTCCAGCACTGATTTTGTACTTAAGAATTGTGTTGACCCTAACTTCATCGTGGTGATGAATTTTGAGAAACGGTTTCTAAGTTACCTAAATAAGGGTATTCTAAGCAAAACCCACATCTCGAAATATTGATATTATTCCTCATTTGATCACAAATTTTAGATTTTCACCTATAGGAATTTTTCATTCTGTACTTAGTCCTGTAGTATTTTAGTTTAATTAACTTATGAAGAATTTCGGCAATTGATCCTTGTGGTAAATGAACTTGGAAAATCATCTCTAATCATAGAAAATTCAAGAAAACTAATGATAATCAACCACGAGGTTTAAGATATGTATTGGCGGAAAGTTGTAGAATTATGGTATGCAATGAGTTAAAAATATAGGAATCTAGGTTATGAATAGTGGTATTTGTGTGGTGGAAAATTTGGCATATTTGAGGCCAATAATCATATGGCTTAATTCTCAACTAAGATTGGTCTAAAAATATTGATGGTTATTTCTCAATAGATTGGTCTCATTTATGGCTACCCTTAAATGGTAAGCCAAATAAAGTCAAGTTCAGCCATGATAGCACATGAAACATAATATTATAGACCTTGAAAATTCTAATGGTCCAATCAATTCTCCTGAATCTTCATTAGACAATTATACTTTTGATATTTACCTTGATAGTTTCTCATCTGAAGAATCTATTGCATTGGAAACTCAAATTTAAAGCCTAAACTTTCTACAAGTACCAGCTTTAAATTCAAGACAAATTTCATATGTTGTGGTTCCATCTATTATTACAAATGATCAAATTAACAGTTGGACTTTATATTTTGATGGTTCCAAATCAAATGATGGAATTGTTATTGGAAGTGTGTTAATAGATCCCCGAGGGAATAAATATCTTCTATCTTGCAGACTAATTTCCCTTGCACCAATAATGTAGTGGAATACGAAGTTTTACTCTAAGGTCTTCAAAAATCTATTTAAATGGACATAAAAAATATCGAAGTTTTAGGTGATTCAGAATTTATAGTAAGACAATGCAATAAAACTATTCATTGTCTATCTAATATTTTTAGAAATTACAGACACAAAGTATGGTACTTAGTTGAAAATTTCAATAAATTTGAATTAAATTCCATAGCCTATTCTCAAAATAATGATGTTGATCTTCTTGGTAATGTTGCATGAAGGCTTTTACTAGTTGAAATTTTTTCTCCAGAATGATTTTCAATAGAAAATATTTTTAAACCTTGAATCCCCATCAATATTCAAAATTGGAGAGTATTGGATGACGATGATGAGATCAAATATTTCTTGACTATAAAAGATACTTTAAAAGATTCCATTATTTTTGAAGATCAACATTGTACTCAATTGTTGTTAGATTTTTCGGATGATCAGAAAAGTCAAAATTCAATTCCAAAATTTGTAGTCCAATTAGAAAATTTGTATGACTTTCAAAATAGATTCTAAGGTAGTACAAATTGCAAAAAAAACATATCTTCAATGCAATTTTAAGTACTGAATCTGGGAATAGAAAAACAACCTCAAAATATTAATTTGAGAAGCCATTGTACACATATTGAACGATTCAGATTTATCAAAATTTTCAAAAAAGAAAAGGATATTTTCGCCTAGACTTATGATGATTTGAAAGTTTATGATACTAACTAATTCAACATGTAATCCCAATCAAATCAGATACTAAACCTTTTCAGTAAACACTAAAGAAAATGCATCCTAGACTTGAGGGTCAAATCAAAGAAGAACTTAATAAACACTTGAAAGCTCAAATTATTTTTCTGGGAAGACATTCACGGGTGTCAAATTAAGTTTGAGTTCAAAAGAAAAACAAAGACATCAAAATCTGCATTGAATTATGAAATATGAACAAATCATCTAAAAAGGATAATTATCGTGTTCCTCCAATGGAATAGATTTTACAAGGGATCATAAGATCTGAGATGTTTTCTCTTCTTAATGGATTCTCTATTTATAACCATATTTTGGTTGCACCAAAAGATAAAACTTAAACTATTTTTCAAACTAAATGGGGCACATACACTTATAAAAAGATGTCATTTGCATTAATCAATGATAGAGATACTTTTCAATGAGCCATGGATATTACTTTTAATGGAATTATTAATAAATTTATGGTGGTATATCTGAATGACATTATATTATATTCTAAGAAAAAAAATTTACATGTTGATCATTTAAGAAATATATTTGAAAATGTCGCAAGTATGGGATCTTATTAAATCCAAAAAAGACGATATTTACTATTATTGAAGGTAAATTATTGGGGCTTATAGTTTCTAGAACTATTATTGTTATTTATTCAAATAGAATCAAATAAATCTTGCAAATTTCTCTTCCTCACAATAAAAAAATATATGCAATCTTTCTTAGGAAAAATCAATTTTGTTCGAAGTTTTATTCCAAGTTTTGTAGAAACTGTCAAACCAATGCAAGATATGATTTAAAAGAATCATGTTTTTAAATGGGGACAATTAGAAAAAGATGATTTTGAAAAAATTAAAGAAGCTATTGTTGTTTCTCCAACATTAATCTACCAAAATTTTGATAAAGAATTCTTATTATACCCATTTGCATCTGATGTTTCATATGCAACAGTCCTCACTTAGAAAAATTTTGATGATACAAAAATTACTATTTCTTTCATGAGTTATGGATTTCAGGGTGCTGAATTAAATTATCCAAAGATAGACAAGCAAGCATATGGTAGTTATAAATTTGTTAAACACTTTAGACATTTCTTGCTAAAATCTCATACTAAAGTGATAGGTCCACACTCTGCAATTAGGAATTTGTTGGTACAAAAATATTTAGGAGAAAAAAAGAGAAAACTAGATGACTACATTACAAGAGTATGATTTAGAAACTAAACCATCTAAAGTCATCATAGGATAGGGTCTATGTAAATTATCAGTTGAATCAGAAGGATATCATTCAGATGAAGGTGAAAATTGTAATTCAGAAATAGGATGGTAGAATGAATTTGAAATGAATCAATAACAAATCCTTTATGTACCTCTACCAACAAATACATGGTATATAGATATAAATATTCTCTTAATTCATGGTATTGCCCTTGATCACTTATCAGTTAATTAGAAAAGAGCTTTATGTATGACATGTTCCAAATATCAGTTAATTGATGGCATCCTTTTTAGGAAGAATTATGATGATGTATTGCTAAGATTCCTTGAGAAATATGGTGTAGAAAAAGCCTTAGTAGATCTGCATGATGAACCTTCTGGTGGGAATTTTGACGGGGAAACCACTGCACATAAAATCTTATGAGCAAGCTATTACTGGCCTACTATTTTCAAAGATGCGTATTCATACATGAGGAAATGTAAAGAATGTAAAACAACAATAGCAAAAGAAAACATATTGACTCTCTCTCTTCAACTTGTTGAAGTGGAAGGACCAATTGAGAAATGAGGATTAGATATCATTGGTGATATTAATTCAAACTCTTCAAATTTACATAAATATATTCTTATAGCCAGTGGTTATTTCACAAGATGGATTGGAGAAATCCCTTTGAAAGTCAACGATGAAGAGGTATGATATTTCCTAGAAACCCATATAATCACAAGGTTCAGAGTTCCAACGTCTTTTGTGTTTGGTAATGCCTCATATTTTTTTTCTCTTAGGATGACTGAATTTTGCCTAGATAAAGGTATCAAGATCAAATTTTCTAATAACTACTACCCTTAAGGTAATGCAAGTTTAGCAGAATCCACAAAAAAAAAATTGATTCAAATTCTGAAAAAGGTTGTCCAAAATCACTAAAGAAATTAGCATAACCAGTTATCTAATGCCCTATGCAATGATAGAGTTACTCCTAAATGAGCATAAGGGATCTCCCCATACTTTCTAGTATATGGTAACGAAGCCATATTGCAACCAAATATTTTCCTGTCATCTATCGAGTTAACGCAATCTATAAGGCATAATTCAATCAAAGATATGGATGCTCGATTATATACATTGCTAAAATTGTAAGAGGAATGACAAAAGGCAAAATCCAAATTTTGTAAACAACAGCGAATTATCAAAAATATATTTTATAAACATTTAGCATTCGATAGAGATTTTTCTATTTGTGACTTAGTTCGCAAATGGGATAAAAGGCATTAGGAGAAAGGAAAACACTGTAAATTTCAACATCTTTAAATTAGTACTTTCCAAATATTTCCAAAACTTGGTACTTCAACTTACAATTTACGAACATTACAAGGCCAAGTAGAAAATTTGCGAGTAAATGGGAAAAAATTGAAAAGCTATTTTTCATAAGAAAATCTTTCGAGATCTGTTGACAGTGTTGGACCTACCAACATTCAGGGGATCTCCCCACTATGAAGTCAAAATTATACCTCACACCATTTGGTGTAGGTGTCTCGTCCGGTACGATGTCCCGATTTTCATTTACTTAGAGATTTCCCTTAGCTCTTATTTTTCATCACATGAGGGTGTTGTGCTAGTGTCTTCAAAAAGTGAGGTGAGTATGCATGGTGAGTGTGTAATGTAACTCATGTCTTGGTTCTCTTACTACAAAGGTAGAGAGTGAAGTGGGCCTCTAAGTGAGAGGTAATAGTACCACCCAGGAAGAGACACGTGCGAACCAGGAAGATTTGTCCAGCATCTAGCATAATAGTCAACAGTGGATGCGGCAGTCGTTAAAACTGATGAAGGGGACAACACATACACCACCCAACAGAGTAGTCCACATGGATGTGATGGTCATTGGAATCCAAACACAAAGATGGTTTGTTGAGTATCCTGCGAAGTAGTCCACAAGGATGTTCCAGTAGTGGTAACCAGAATACAAGGGTGGTTTGTCTAATATGCCATGGAGTAGTCCACAGGGATGAGACAATGGTGATAGCCAGTACAACACATTCCCAACAATTTAAGTACTAAAACAACCGAAATAGTTCAACTATCTTAGTACAAGTGAAACAAACATGCATTACAAATGTTGAAAGAATAGTCTTACAAACATCTACAAAACATGCATGAAAGCGTGTTGGCCTTAAAAGGGTTATGTATTAAGAAAAATTCCCACAACACATATGTACACCACACATCACTAGTCCTAGTAGTGGGACGTTGGAGGCACTCCTCGCTCCTTAAAGAACTAATTATCTACTCTCAAGGCTATGTGGGAGGAGCCAAGATGAAAAGTCCTTGCTCATACAATGGGAGGGGTATATATATCCAAGGGTGATTCTTGACCCTTGTGACTTTTGGACTACCCTCATGATCGTTGAACTTCCTATGACTTTTCAACTGACATGACTCTTCAACTTCTTGTGTGCATCCATTGGAATTCCACTTTAAATTGTATTTAATTACAATAGATATGGCCCATGGTGGTGATGTGGCTTTGAAAGCTCATGACACAACTTTACACAACACTGTTGACATGTTCCGGTTGGATGTGGTATCCATGTCAAGTTGTTGCATTGCTAAGTGATGGATGTACACTTGGTTATACTTCATCTTTTCCTCCACATTGCTTGGTGTCGCAGGGTCTTCAATGGTCTTGGTATTGCAAGATGGTTCCAGGCATGTGTTCCTTTCACTCGCTGCTTGATGTGCTTTGTACATCCGTCCAACTGCAAGCAATTTTTCTAGCATGTTCACTCCTTCTTCATCCCATTCATCGTCTTTCCATGATCTATTAGTGTACCTATTCCTACAATTCACTCATGACGAGACGACATCAAATCCAAAACCTCCAAGTCTAGCATGGTGCATTTTTCTATGTTCCGAGCCCGAGACAACAGTACAAGAAAAAAGGACATTGGTGAGGGGCGAAAAATGTCACCATAAGCTCATTGGTGATGGTCAAAAGGGCATTTGTCACCAAAAACTGAATGTCACCAAAGGTGGCGTCGCCAAAAGTATTGGTGTTGTAGTGACATACAAAGTCCGTCACCGATAATGATTTATAATGATGGATAATGACCATCGCCATTTCATATGAGCAATGGTGATGGACCATAGCCTTCATCACCAAAAATTGAACATCAACAAAGGTGGCGTCGCCAAAAGTATAGGTGTTGTAGTGACATTCAAAGTTCGTCACCAATAATGATTTATAATGACGGATAGAGACCGTCACCATTGCATATGAGCAATGGTGATGGACCATAGCCTCAGTCACCAAAAACTGAATGTCACCAAAGGTGGTGTCGCCAAAAGTATAGGTATTATGGTGACATTCAAGGTCCATCGTGAATATTGATTATAATGACAGATAGTGACTGTCACCATTTCATATGAGCAATAATGATTTATTGTGATGGATCTTTAATGGCCATCACTATTGGTGCATATATATGGTGACGTTCATTAACCGTCACCAAAAGTCGCATTGCTAGAAGTATAGGTGTTGTGGTGACATTCAATGTCCATCATGAATAATGACGGACAACGACCGTCACCATTTCATATAAAAAACAATGATTTATGGTCATGGACCTTTGAGAGTAGTCACTATTCATGCATATATATGGTGGCATTTGTTGACAGTCACCATTTCATATTCTTGGTGAGGGTTGAAAAATGTCACCAAAGCTCATTGGTGATGGTCAAAAGAGCCTCCATCACCAAAAATTGGTCATTTCCATTCCATATGGATGTCAAGGCACGATGGAATCGAACCACCAACCTCTTGCTTGTAAAGTAGGTGCTCTTCCATTGAGCTAGCACCCTTTAAAGAATTATATTTTTTTAAATTAGACTTTGAAACTTCATAAATTGTAAATTCTACAGGTTTCAATAAATTAAATTCTCAGCAATATTTTATTAAACAAGAAAAGCAACATCGAATATGTAGGTCCCTCCCTAATGGTTATTGAAGTTATGAAAATTGGGTGGAGGGAAAAATATTTATGTATAAGAGAATCAATATGTTCAGTTGAATACTCAATTAGAAGTGAAACTCTGAAGACATTTATAACCTATAAATGACCTATAACTATCAAATGCACCAAATATTGCAAATGAAATGTCATAAGTGGATATCATATGGAAGAAGAGGAGGAAGGGACTTGGAACCCTTGTACATCTTGGCATGCCTTAGCACTTGGCACATCTTAGCTTGTTTGACATGTCTTCGTACTATCTAGCACATCTTAGCATGCCCTAGCATTCCCTAACACACCTTGGCAATCATGACCTCACAACTAGCATTGCTTTCTTCCATGACTTGGGAACCTTACATTCACTAGAATACCTTGGCACACCCTAGTTTTCATGCCTCTATTATCCTCCATAATGTCCCCGACTGATGAAGAGATCGATGAAGGTAATAATAGACCAAGCTTTTAGTTTGGTAGCTATCCCTAGCAAACTAGAGAAGGCTCTCTCTATGAAATCACAACTAGGAGATGACTGGAATGTAAAGGTTTTAAGGCTAGATAGCTAGGGTTAGGTGGGTTTTTGGAAAATTTACGGACTTGGAACTCTATCCACCAGTGTCTTGTCTGGCAGGGACTTTGTCAAAGAGGCAAGGACTTGGAACTCTACCTAGGATAAAGCACCTAACATGCATGACAAAATCTCCCTAGAATAGAGTACCTCCTACCTAGAAGATTGTCCCCTGCTCAAAATATAGAACCCTTCTCTACTGTCCAATTTTATTAAAGATAAATTTGTGCATAAAATAGTACTAAGAAAAACACCTAAATTATGAAAAGTGAGCATCTAAGTCAAACAATAAAAGTATAATAAATATGGCTCTATATAAGTTTGGGAAACACTAGACAAGCATGCTTTCATACAACAACAATAAGATTCCTAAAATCGATGTGATTCTTTCATTGTTGTTATACTTTCACCGCGAAATTGGAATCTATAGAATGTACCCTAAGTTTGTATGCATTAGCTGAATGTGTAGGTTGAAAGGATCTGCTGAGATGAAGTACTATTGAAGGAGAAACACCTTCAAAATAATAGATAAAGTCTATTTCAATTCAACCCATTTGCACACAGACCACGACTGCTATCGGTTACACTTCTCCACTGAATGGAAACTACAGTGTATTGTAGTGTTGCTGAAGGAAAAACACCTTTAGTGCAACACGGATAAAACTCTAATAGATATTGTCACTCTGACCTTGGTTGTTGATGATCTCATCAATATAGGTAACAACTTCGATAATTGAAAAACCAAAAGGTGATATGCATAGATCATTTTAAATGACAGATTTGGGCATACTTTGTTATTGTTTAGGAGTGTTAGTATAGAAAATGCAAGGTAACTTGTTGCGTCTTTATGTCATAGGCCAAGGATGCGAAGAAATATATAACATATTAAATAGCCTGGTATAAGTCGATTGCAGGTTATTTTGAAACAAGAATGGAATTCTCCTTGTGCGGGTTCTAATCTAGTGGGTATAACTTTAAATAAGAAACTGATAGTTATGGGGTTGAAATTGTCTCACAATTCATGAAACGTCCCAAATTTGTTCACTAGAAAGAAGCAGAGCAAGTCGTCAGGTTTATGGAAGGGAACACCTTATTTGCAGGAAGATAACTTGAAATTATTTGAGCATATTATTTCTCATCTTCTTCTACGTGTGTGATTTGAAAGGATAATCACATCCAAAGACTCAATAACAACTCTAGTAAAGTTTATAGATGTGAATCACTTTTGAGAAAACCCATCGCTTAATGATAATTGAGCAAGGAATATGTCGAAGGATTCGATCTTGCACTCAGTCATAAAAAGGAAGTTGGGGTATCCAGCATCTTGCCAACTAACCGACTCCAACCATAATGTGAAAGGTAGGTTAACTGTGAAACCTCTTTCCCACTTTGTAGTATTGTTCCCTCTTGAATTCCAACAGGTATCTGGTTGCTTAGATCCACAAAACTTGTGCCAGGCAAAATCTGCATGATACAATTGTGATGTGCAAGCTTGAAACAAACTCTAGTTTCCCTCTAAAAGAGGATAAGTCAAAATACTATGACAATCTTAACTGTAATTTGATCATGCAATATTTAGGTATTGCATGGAATTAATAATATACTATCAATGTACTAATGAAGAACTCAAAATAAATGAATTTCTTATTGCTACAATAGCGCCTCTTGGGATTCTCGGATAAAGCATATAACCTGCATGGCAAAAGATTCCTAGAATAGAGTACCTCCTACCTAGAAGTGTGTCCCCTGCTCAAAATATAAAACCTTTCTCTACTATGCACTTTTCTTAAAGATAAATCTATGTATAAAACATAACTCAGAAAAACACCTAAATTAAGAAAAGTGAGCATCTGCTTCAAACTATAAAAGCATACTAAATATGGTTGTCTACAATATTGAGGTATTGCATGGAATAAACAATATACTATCAATGCACTAATGAAGAACTCAAAATAAATGAATTTCTTATTGCTACAACGATGCCTCTTGGGATTCTCGAATAAAGCACCTAACCTGCATGGCAAAATCTTCCTAGAATAGAGTACCTCCTACCTAGAAGTGTGTCCCCTACTCAAAATATATAACCCTTCTCTATTATGCACTTTTATTAAAGATAAATTTGTACATAAAACAGAATGAAGAAAAACACCTAAATTAAGAAAAGTGAGCAGCTAAGTCAAATTATAAAGGCATACTAAATATGCCTAAATTCCAAGCACTTCTTTCATCGCTGCTACAACCTCATAGGAAAAATATAATCTACAACATGTATCCCAAGGCTGCATGCATCTACTGAAGGTGAAAACCAAAAGTATCTACTACGATGAAGTATTTTTGAAGGAGAAACACCTTCAAAACAACAGATAGAGTCTAATGTGCATTCAACCCATCTGCACATAGGCCAATGTTGCTACTGGGTACACTTATCCCCTAAATGGAAGCTACAGTGTATTGATGCTCTATTGAAGGAGAAACACCTTCAGAGAAACATGGATAAAACTATAACATATATTGTCATTGTGGTATCGATTGTAGAAGTTCTCATCAATATAGGTAACAACTTTGATAATTGAAAAACCAAAAGGTGAGCTACATAGATCATTTGAAATGATAGATTTGGGCATACTTTATTATTTTTTAGGAGTGTTAGTATAGAACATGCAAGGTAGCCTATTGCATCTTTATGTCACAGACCAAGGATGTGAATAAATACAGAAAATATTAAATAACATGGTACAAGTCGATTGCATCTTCTTTTGAAACGAGAATGGAGTTCTCCTTGTGCAGATTCTAATCTATTGGGTATAGAATTAAATAACAAATTTATAGTTATGGGGTTGGAATTATCTCACTATTCATGGAAAGTCCTAAAGTTGTTCACTAGAAAGTAGAGTGAGTCCTCAGGTTTATGAATGGAACACACTATTCATAGGTAGTGTTGTGTTGTACAACAACCCCCCATTTCATAAAATTTTTCTTTCTAACTATAATATGAAATGGGACCCTTTTAAACATAAATGTGTGAATAAATTGGTATCAACTCATCATTAGAAAATCCTTCATCAAAAGGTCCAATGGAAATGTCATATTATAAACCTTTTGAACTATAATGAAATCGGCCTTATGAATAAATATAAAATTCTTTATTATTGCGATAAAGCGATCGCAAGATCGCATATTGCAACAACAAAGAAAACATAATGCATGCACCCCTTGACTTACTTTGATCCAAAAAGCAAACAACTATCGGATATCGAGAAAGGTGAAAAGTGAATATAATGAAAAGACCATCCCCTATTTCTCCGATGCGATATCGCTATCGGCAATCGGAAGGTGTAGTGCAACACATGTTTATGATACCTTTAAATCTCCCAATGCGATAAGGTATATCGCCGTCGGCGATCGATGATTTCGCAATGACATAAGTAACATGACCCGAGCCCATCCTCGATTGCGACACGTTAAGGCATGAGTTTCAAAATAGATTTAAAAGGCTTGCATGCATTATTTTGGACTATTATTAAAGCCTTCTCATTCCCGATAGCGATTTACTTTTGATTATCCGCCAAAAAACTCAAGCCACACTTGAATGAATCATTCAGCATATAAACGATATGATGGGTATTTAAAACTCCTTTACCATGATTGACAGGTTAAACGACCAATTAATGAAGCAGTTATGCCGAGATCTTCCCTGAGATTGTATCTGCGGCAGTATCACTATAATCTTTCATTATTCGTTAATTGATATAATTCTTTCATATTAGCTCACACTACCTATTCTCTGTATCACGTTCATTTTATTCCTTGCGGAGGACTCCGCTGAAATAACAAATTCAAACCAAATGGGAAAGAAATCCAAGAGATCCGCGGCAGCAGCGGCTCCCGCAGTAACAGTGCAATCCACCACTGATCCAGGACTGAGCAAAAAGGGATTGATTTCATAAACTACGTGTCTTGGCCTTGGAAACACAAGTTGGCAAAGCATATATAATTTAATTGAAGCAGAGGAGCCTGAGACAGTACCAGTACAAGCTACCGCAGATTCAACTAGAAAATCAGAGGCTTCTCTGAAAGATTTAGCTGATTCATATCTACACAGAATAGAAGCATGTGAGAAAATTATTCCATACACTGATGTAGTGCGATGGGCAGTAGAAGAGATCTCGGTTTTAAACAGAACATTCTGCACAGTTGACGGAAGGGTCTTTCGCTCATTTCAGCCTGATGACTTAAGGAAAATGTATCACTTGCCCAAACCTCAAAAGAAATACAATAAAGCCTTTCTTGAGAAGTTCGCAAGTGAGAATGAGACTGAATCGGCCCCAATTCGAGAGTGGAGACAGAACTCTGCAAGGCACAAACATGAATCTTCAAGTAAGTACTCTGTAGATTCATTATGTTCTCCTTACTATTATGTCGGGGCAATGATGTGTAGAATTTGGGGATTGCATGATTCTGCAAAATTCACTATTGAAATGGTTCCTTTAATGGAAGCAGAAGTTAACAATGAAGTAATGGATTGGGCAAACATATTGTCAGATAAATTAGTCGCTGCAATTCTTGAGTTTAGAGCAAAAAATCGCGTGACCGATAGGTCTATTCCTCCGTTTTATTATAGTGCTTATATTTTAGATACTCTTTGTTTCAATTTTGAATTTCCTGTACTTGGGTGGAGATGGACTTCACAAGACCCCATGCCAAT
>APFE030969522.1:3830-48673 GCA_000404065.3 Pinus taeda
CTGAAATTTCTCACTGTAAAAAGGCATTTTCCAGAAATAAAGAAGAGCTCTCAAACTGGTTTTCCCCAAGAGTTGTAGGGGGCTTTTCCAGGGTCACGTTGACCAAAAATATCAGTGTTTTAATGTGTTTTAATGGCTGTTTATTACTGCTGATTTTTATATCTGCAATTTCCAGCATTCTGTAAATTTTCCACAATTTGTGTTTTCAGAAAAAATTATTTTTTCCAGCTTGTTGAATGTATGGTTATGGGAAAGGGCATTTAACTACATGGGAGAAATAAGGAGAAACTGAAAACCGGGGTGGGAAAACAGAAATTTTAACAAAATGAAGTCTCACTTTTAAATTTAACATGTCAAGAACATTTTATTCTTTCATTACCATTAAATGTTTTAAAACATAAGCCCATGGAAACCTTGTATTCTATTCAGATTTGAATATTATTTTGTGTTTCTTGGATGGGTTTTCTATTTCAACAAGCTCTACACTATTTGATTCAGCATATTCATGTAGATGAGCATCAACTTAATTTGGAATATTACATGGTTGATGAGAATGTTGTGTAAGACCAAATGATTCAACAATTGACAATTTCATTTTATCCTTCTTAGGACGACCAATAGGAGACATTTTTCAATATTTACACTATTAAATAAATAAAAAATAGAATAAGTAAATACATAAATTAAAAATCCATTAGCAAGATTGAGATAGAAAAAATTCAACCTTAGCAACATGCCATAGGATTTGACTATAGATTTCTTGATAGGTTATTCATTGATTTATTGAATTATGTTTTGTAACATTCTAGGAAACTTGTAGCTTTATGATAGAGAACAAACACTTCATGAAAATGGTACTTGGACAAGAAATATGTATGGATTTAAGCAACGAAGAAAAATAAGCAAGAGTTTGAATGAGAGCATTATAGTTGTGGAGTCCAATACCCTCAATATAAAATAGATATTCTTTTCACAGTTGGTTGATTCATATAATTATGACAATAAAAATTTGCACCATTAACAATGTAGAAAACAACTCGACCACCCATGCCTGGAATGGAAGGATGACAAGCATTTGCATTCAGGGTATCTAGCCACAATGTTGATTTCCTGGGGTGTGGATTCTATGGTGCCCAGGATAAATTGTGTGACCATGAAGGCCGTCATTACTTCAAGGGGTGTTGCATTAAAGAATCCATAGAATAAAAAAACCAAATGTTAATGAAGATATGAGGAGGTTAATGAAAAATACCTCATAGTCTAGCATCGAACAATAACTTTACTTCTGTGGATGATGGGTTGCAATTCAAATGAAAATGGAAAAAATGGATGCAGGGAAGGAGCACTCAAGGATAATCATGGAGGAGCGAGAGCACGTGCATAGTTGTTGAATGGTTATTCAATGTGCTATGTTGCCCTCTGCTAGGTGTAATATTACCATGAATGTTGCATGTCTCACTGTTGAAAGTTGCATCATGTTGGCGTCAATTGGGGGCCTTAAGGAAACGTCCCCAAATCGTGACATAACTATTAAATTGTATGAGGTCATTTGGACTTTGACTAGTCTCTTCTACTAAACTATCACTTGTCAGAGTGATTTATGCACTAGTACAGACTCGAAATTATCGTAAACTTAAAAAATTATTGACAGGCTATTAAAAATATTACCCTTCTTTTGAAATATAAAAATTTAATCTAACCTTTGTAATTGACAAGTGATTTTGATATTTTAAATTTTTTTCGAAGTGTAATTTTTTTATAGCCCTTTTAAGAAGTGCCAGGGCCCTAAAGAAGGGCTAGGAAGGGTTCAATTTTGAACACTGATTGGATGGAATGTTAAATGGTCGAAAAAGATGTCATTATTCTGAATCATTGGATGGAAGATTAAAGGGTCGAAACTTCTAAGACCATTCGATTAATAGTTAATGTTTTAAAAAATAAAAATTAATAATTAATAGTTAAGAAAAAACTAATAATTAAAATTGGTAAACAGTTTCTTAATGACTTAACTGTTTCTTGATGGCTTTCCATAACTCATTAGTTTTGAGATAAAAAAATATATATGTATATATGAAAGAAAGAAATCGACTCCTTACCAACATCGGATACCAGGAGTCTGTTGCCAACGTTCCAGCGCACTCAAGTTATCATGGCGGCAACAGCGGACTCTAGCAGTCCGCTCCCTAAGTTTCAGGGTACTTCAGCTATCAAGCATTCACCTATCTTGTAATGTGGATTCCAGTAGTCCGCTGCCTAAGTTTCAGCGCAATCCAGTTATCAAACATTTTCCTATCTGGTAATCTCTCACCTCCAGTGCAACTACTCAATATTTTTCTTCGGAGCTTTAGCGAAATAAGAAGGGTTAAAGATCGATTTTACCATTTCATTTGGTCATAGATATTGTTCGAAGCGTTCAAATTTTCGTTTAAACAATCATTTTCCCATTTTCAATAGTCTTTAAATATTGTCTTTAAATATTGTCAGAAATGTTGCGTGGCCAGTGTTGGGTTTTCCGGCGTTAGTAAGTAACCCATCCAGTTTTACGGTTGCCTTGAATGTACAAAAGCGATGTGGTTGATGGGATTAGATGGGATTAGATATTTTGCCTAACCTGGATTATAGAAATTTTTAAAACATAAAATAACAAATTGGGAGTCTTGTCTGTACGGTGAAAAAAAAAACAAATCCACTTCCAAATTATATTTTGGACAGAGCAGTGTCAATGTTGCTTTTGAAGGATATGAAATATTGACATCTTTAAAATCAATTTAATGTATGCCAATACATAGGATAGAGTGATCATATTTAAAATCAATTTAATATTTGTCGTTTTCAATATTAAAGAAATGGCCATAAATTTGAAAATATACCCCACCCACAAGAAAGGTCAATTGGAAATATCTTTGTACACATTGAAATAGTTGTGAATTAGATTAATGGATATCGTAAATAGTTTGTCAATATTTTTTTGTTTAGGTCAATGTAATGGATTGAGTAAATAAATTGATTTTCCAAAATCAAAGATAGACTTTTTAGATTTAAAGAAAGGCTTTCACTTCACAAAAAGCATAATTATATTATATAAGGTATATAATGTGCAGATAATATATTTGCGAGATACATTGCGAGATAAAAACTTCATATGAGCAAAAAAACGGAGGCTCCGTTGCAGAAATATATGAAAGGAGGAGGGAAGCATAATCCCAAACAAAAAAGTTTTGATGTTCAATCCAGATGGACAACATTTTTTGTTGTAATAGAGTTTACAAAAAGAAATTTTGTAGAAACAAAATTTAGAAAACTAAGATCTTATGTGGAATAAGAGCGCTGTTCAAAAATTCCAAATTATATTTCGACCATAAGTCAGAGGGAAAACAACAAGGAAAAAATTGACAAAGCATACTTGGAACCTGCCAGATTTGAGATTATGTATGAGGTAGAGAAAATTCTTTGATAGAGAAAATTTCCTCATCAGAAATTACCTTCATTTTCCAGATACCTGAAACCGATAAAAGGCCTTCCTTTGATAAAATGTCTGCTTTCTTGTTTTGTTCTCTGTAAACATGTTGTATGGAACATCCTTCCATCCTCCTCCATAGGAACACGATTCTATTCATCCAACCTGAAAGATGAGGATTGCTGATATGGAATTTTCCCAAAACATAATCCACCATGACTTTGGAATCCCCAAATATTGATACGGACTGTATGTTAAAGAAAATATAGAAAGAAAGCAGACCCACTATAGCCATTGCCTCCGCTTTGCAATTGGACCCATTACCCCCATTCCAGGAAATAAGATATTGTGTATTTTCATTCATGATGATGATGGATCCCATAACCATATTGGTTGGTTCGAAACGCGTCCACAAAGGTTTTCTTCATGTGATTTTCGCCGAAACTCTTCTTATAATAATTGAATTATTAAATGGACATTAGAGATTTAATCTTTATTTAGTATTCTAGAATATTTTTACAATAATAATATATCAAAAGTTAAGATCTATGTTAAAAATATATTAATTTAATTATTAATAATTATTAGATGGATATGTCATTTTTTTCCTTCTAATTAATTAAAAAAGTGTCACATGAACATGAGTTATCATTTTTTATGCCATTAGTAAACTAGTCTAGATCCATCATAACTTTGTATCTACCAAGATCCTAGAGGGATCAAATCACATTCAAATCCTTGTAAAAATGTCAAAGTAAAATAAAATTTAGATATTTGCTCAAATCTAAAACCTATACACATATGTTTTGCTAAATTAAAATGAAAAAATCAAAACTAAATTCTCATTCCAAGAGCTCAAAGGGATCAAATCACATTCAAACCCTTCTAAAAATCTCAAAGTAAAATGAAATTTAGATATTTGCTAAAATCTAAAACATATACACATAAAAATAAGAGTTGTGCTAAATTAAAATGAAACAATCAAAACTAAATTCTCATATCTGATTTGGCATTCTCAAATAGGAAATATGCATCCAAATGGAATGACTTCCAAAAGTTTGAAGAGTAGCTACCCCTCTCACGTGGCACCTAGGCCAAGTGAAATTTGTTGTGTCTACTGTAACCTAGTGGAGATTGCATCTTAATGCACTAACAAAAATAAAAAACTAAACTAAAAATGGGATCATGTCGTATTTCTTATACTTGAATTATGCCTAGGTTATCTCCCTTGGCATGTTCTCTGTCAGGGGAAATCAATGTTCATGCCAGTGTGTCCCATCTTCCATCTATGTAACCTTAAATAGCTTCAGTGGCTTTGTAGGATGACCTCTCAACTCAATTTGTTCTCTCTTTGAATGAATCTCTTCATGAGCATCCACCCAGAAGAAGTAATATTTCTAGCTTTGTTGTTGGGCTTTTTTTACATCCTCAAATCTCAGATGTGTTTCTCCTTAGTTTGAGAGAAGTAGAATATTTTACGAATTAAGAGAAAAGTACCAAATTCCCATATATCGTTCTACAATCTTTGTTAATTTCTGTAGGCAGAGATGTAATCCAATTGGCTTCTACGAAAGTAGGGCTTGTTGTCATTAACCACATACATATTAAAAAATGCTTTCGGTACTAATTTCTCTTAACAATAAAAACAGTTATGGTAGCATGTGTTCGGGGTTATGGAACACAGTGTTGGGCACATGAATTTCTTTGAAAAATGTTCTTTCTTGTGTTGTTTATTTATTCAAATATCGTTGCACACTTTTAGTTAGTTTCCACAAAGGAAAATTTGCAATCCAATTGCCTTCTACCAAAGCAGAGCTTGTTGACATTAACCAGATAACATGTATTTACTTTTTCCATTAAAGAAGTTTGTAATAGTTAGATTTTCATTTGAAGTGGTATTGCATAAGTTCTAGGATTGTTGAAGATTTAAATGGACTTCCTTTAACAGTTTAATATGGGTATAATGAAAGGCATTCATTGTTTAGCACATTGGCTCCATAGGTATGCTAAACTTTTTGTATTGCCACTAAATAAAAGAAGTTGTGACAATGCAACAAAGTGTTGTCTTGAAAATGATTACTTCTTGCCTCTCGTGAATCAAAATAAAACAATCAAAACTAAAATATCATATCCAATTTGATTCCATTCTTAGGTGTGAAATATCCATCCAAATGAAATGGCTTTCAAAATTTTGGCAAAGTGGCTACTCCTTTAACCTAGCACCTAAGTCAAAGTCAAATTGAATTCATTGTGTGCAATGAAACCTTGTGGGGATTACATCTTGATGCACTAACAAAAATAAAAAGTTAAAAGAAAGACACTAGCATCTGGTGTTGTTGCTTATACTTATGCCTAGATGATGTCCCTTGTAATGTTCTTTGTAAGGGGAAATCAATGTTCCACACTAGTGAGTCCCATCTACCATCTATGTAGCCTTCATTACCTTCATTGGTTTTGTAGGATCACCTCCCAACCCAATTTATGCTCTCATTGAATGAATCTCTTCATGAGCATTGTAAGAATTTGATCTTCTCTTTATATAATCTGGAAATGAATTGATCCTCACTTTCAAGTAGTCATACTCTCTCTCCACCCTCCTATGCTCCACAAAAATTGGTTTCAATTTGTTTTTTATGAAGTCATGTTTTAAGTTGAACTAGCTCTTGGGATTGTGAGACACTATGCTATGACTTTTCTAGAAAGGCATTGAGATTATGCAAAATATTGGGGATTTGGTCGAGAACACATGATAAGACAAACCAAATCTCACATACCACTCACAATCCCCATAGCCACATTCCATCATTATTGACTTCTATCAAATTAGTGCTTGTTGAAATTAACCAATTATATGCAAATCACTTAACGATCATCATAAAATATAATGAAGGTTATGGTTGTTAATTACATGTTTGTATCCATTGCAAAAATATTGAGGTGCTCTATTGGGTGATGTTAAATGGTTTACACACTTTGTCATTACAAAATATCATGAAGGTTATGGTTGTTAATTACATGTTTCTATCCATTGCAAAAGTATTAAGGTGCTCTATTGGGTGATGTTAAATAGTTTACACACTTTCTTTGTATAGGCGAATTGAAGGTAGATTGTATTGAATACGAATATTAACACATATCCATTTAAACCTGGTATGAAATGTATGTCTGGGTTGTTAATATCGACTATGTATTTGACAACATAGAAATGGTTCATGTATGAAACCTGAATATGAATACTTGGGCTTCACAATATTGATGTTTTTATCAAACTCGTATTTGGATGGGTTAAATGACAAGTAACTTGTTGCGTTTAGAATTATTGTTTTTTATTCATGATATTGCACTTTTTTATTGTTATTTCGGTAACTCGTACCTCTTTCTATGCACAGAAAATTTCAAACCATTAATGAAAGATCCAAAAATAAATGTGTTAAATGCCCTCTTGCCTAATGTAGAGAATTTATAGCATATTTTTATTTAGACTGGGCGGAAACATTACATTGGTCCATTTGATGCAGTGGCAAAGAATTGCAAATATTAGCCCCATGAGGCACCCTTTCATGAAGAGCTTCCTATGCTACCTGTGCCCAACTTTTAATAAACTCTCAAAGATATTGTATTTGAGGCGGCAAAGAATAAATGAGGATTAAGTTGGTCCATTCACCATCCAACACACATATTTCGCTTCTCTCCTTGCAACTTGATGAATGTTTTAGGCATAATGTGTGTTTACACTGCGAGTTACAAACATGAGGGGTTGTCGTTCAAATGAGGGGCTTCCCTTCAAGTACCCGGGGAACAATAATTCATGGTAATAATTTATAGATGCATCTGATGAAAAATTGATTGTAGAACAGGAAATATGGGCTCCCACATATCCTTATCTAAAGAACGAGCCCTTTGATTATGCTAATGGAGACGTGTATAAATGGAAACACATAATACTAGCAAAAAATTTGATCTAGAACCATTACCATATGAGGGTGAAGATGAGGGTGAAGGGTTTGGTCTGGCTGAGGAAATATGGGCTCGCACATATCCTTATCTAAAGAAGGCTCCCACATATCCTTATCTAAAGAACGAGCCCTTTGATTATGCTAATGGAGATGTGTATAAATGGAAACACATAATACTAGCAAAAAAATTGATCTAGAACCATTACCATATGAGGGTGAAGGGTTTGGTTTGGCTGAGGCAATGAATGATAAAGGTTTAGTATGGGATGAAATTTTTAATGAATGCTCTTAGATTAAGCACTTCGGAAGGAGGTTGTGCATGCCTCTGTTTTGACTATATTGTTTGGTTGTAATACATTTAATATCAATATTTATTTTTCATTCAAATTTGGCTATAGTTAGATCACATAACATATCACATTTAATAGGTGTTTCCTTTGCAACAACTCGTGCAAATGCTAGTTTATTGTAGATTACAACTTAATGAAATGGTTAAAGCTAAATATGGTCAAAAATATTTTTCTATGATTCACAAGCTTCCAAAAAGTGTTGGTTTAAAATGAGACAAAAAATATTTAAAATTAATAAAATGATAAATATAAAATATTAATATTGAAACAAGTTGAAAATGTATAGTTTTCTTGATTTATGTAATATGGTGAAGTCTAATTGTTATAAGTTATTTTTTTTATTGAAATTTACAAATACGATTGTTAGTTTTGGACTTGTCTTTAGTGTAATTTTTCCAAACTTGATTTGCCTTATTTAAATTGGTTTCTTTTACTGTATATGGATTCAACGCAGTAAAAAACCCCTAAGGCATTTCCATTGTGCATGGGTTATTTATCAAACATGTGACTTCAATAAATTTGTGCCGGATTTTAGAGAAAAAACCCCTAAGGCATTTCCATTGTGCATGGGTTATTTATCGAACATGTGATTTCAATAAATTTGTGTCGGATTTTAGAGAAATTAGATCAGAAAAAAACCACCAGAAAATCTTCCAAAAACTCACAGTAAAGACAACTCGGTAATTTTTTGTTTTTTAAAATACACAAGGGCATTTAGAGCCAAAAAACTATGAATGCAGTCAATATATTTTTAAATTTAAGAACCCAATCTTGGAATTCCAACGACATTTTTTAACAAAACTTAAACAAAAATATGCATAAGAAAGACAAAATCTTTGAATGTTCAAACTACCCTTTATAAAGGGAAAGCAAAAATGCATCCCAAGAAAAAAGAGAGAAAAAATAAAAAAGAGGTGAAAATATATCTCTAAAAAAAATGAAAAACTAAATGGGAAAAGTTATTCCAACATAAAAGATCAAAATGAAGAAAGTAAAAAACAACAGAGATCCATGATTGAGATATAATTATTACCACAATTCCTCTCTTTGAATTAATGTGATTTTTGTGAATAGGGAGATTACTTGTCACCAATTCCTCATGCTATCTATCTTATGAAATATGGTGCAAACCCGCTCATGGATTTTGTTTTTAATTTTCAAATATATTTAAAAATAAAATAAAAAATGAAATATTTATTTAATAACATTATTAAATATTATATATAATATTAATTTTAACAATTACAGTTTTAAGATTGTTTTTCAATTTATATAAGATATTTGAAATATGTATTATCAAATAACTTATTAAATCTTTTTCTATAAAAAATAAATAAAATTTAACTTAAAAGTTTAAAAATATATACTATCAAAATATATAATTTGGTGTAGAAATTAATTACTTCTGTATGTGTTCTCTAGGGTTGGGGTGGGAAGGCATTTTTGTCAACTTTTTAGCCAAGTGGAAGATATTAAATGTCTTCTCTAGTCCTATATAAAATACATGTGTTACTATACTAGAGAAGAATATCGAGGAATATTTCTCCATAGGTGATGCCTACTCCTTGCCCCTCTCCATGCAATGAAGTACCGACAAATGGCTCTTAGAAAGTAGAAAAAGTAATTGCCTCTGAGAAAGTGCATGGATTTATATGCATTACTTCCTCTAATTCTGCATCCCATTCATATGTCTCTCTTCGTGAGAAGAAATATAATAAGTGTGACCATCACTAGCATGAGCACCACAACCACCACCTTTATTGTACACACTCTCATTCTCATAAACTACATTCATATTCACACCTCTACCATACCCCGAACTATTGAAATCACTCACCCTCTCTTTCAATTTCACTCTCATTCTCTCCACCATCTAGATGAGTGATATGTACATCCAATAAATCTTTTGTTGATGTCTATGTCATCCAAGAAACTTATGTAACTCAAACAACTCTATTCTTTATAGAAGATGTTAATTACTCTTAGTGATGATATTTATACATCTTAGATATTTAGTAAAATAATGTGTATAACCCAGAAAGCAACTTTACAAAAACATCGCAACAAAAAAACCAAGAAAAACATGACATCACAACCAGAAAACCAATTTTTTATTTCTTTAACTCAAAACCCATAGAAATTCATAAGTATACACACTTACATCAGTGCATCCAATAAGTAGTTTTCACTCATTCAACTATATTTTTCTTAAATTTAACTATTTTTTACGACTACATCGTTACTAATAGTGAGGACGGTCACTAAGTAGATCTCGATTTCACTGAAATCTACAAATCCAAATAGTTTTGATGCAAGAGCATCCAGCTAAGGGAGGTCATGGCTAGAGTATTTGTCTTCGTAGACCGAAAGGAGTTTCAGTTAGTTTTTTTTTAATTTCCATTTAAATTTCTAGTTAACAACATTTAGAACTTTACACTAAGTTGAAGGCTATCCCAACCCACTCTTTATTCTTATTTATTGTTCTTTTTATTTTTAATTTATTGTTTCAATTAAATTTAAAATACAGACAAAGATGAACAGTTATCAATGAATAACTAAAATGTAACTACTGATAGTTTAAATAATTGTACAATGATCTTTAAGAAGGAAGGAAAAAGCCACTATAATGATCGATCATAGTATTGAATAAAAAGAAGCACGCAATCATTTCGAGAAGCAAGAAAATCTGAGTCCATATATTGTAGCCTAAAGTTTTTTTTTTTCCTCCAAACTTAATTAATTAAGTTCATCTACCCGTTTCATAACAGTGACAGAGAGTGAGAAATTATCACAAAGGCAAGAAGAAAATGTGGTCAAGTTCCATAAATCAACAGCGAGGGTTTGCAGAATAGTCAAGTAAATTACCAACAAAGAAAGAAAAAACATCTATAGGTACCAAAAACTTATATGATTCACATATTTTCTTTTCGAAATCTTTGTGTATATTTACAGTCCAAGATAGAAATATAAAGTCACACACAAGCTACGGGACCGAACAATGAAACAAAGGTCATCCATAACAGTGTCAAAAATAACTACGAGTTCATAAGTTAACCACAGAGTCGACATAATTACAATTTCGTAAGTCAACAGCCTAGAGGCATAAATACACCGAACCATGAAACAGTGAGACCGAAGCCACAACCCTTGACAGAAGAACAAGTAAAGACTACAAACATAAAACACTTCAAAATAGAGAGACAGAGAAACGTCGACGCACAACCGTACCTGATACAACAGCGTAGGTGTCAGGGCAAGAGACCAATGGCCAGTGAGCCCAATCATTCACCTGCAGTGGCCACCAAATAAAGCCATAAGTATCCAAGAAATAGAACCCTAAAAAGAAATTTAAAACTGGGACGAGGGTTTAAGGAGGGCTCACTTACCACAGGAGGCGAGCCCTTGCAAATGAAGGAAGGAAGCCATGAATCAAGGTCTCAGTCGCCAAAACACCCACTGCTCATAAGGAGTGAGAAGAATTAGTAACAATAGCAAATGAAGCAGAACCCAGTAGTAGAGACCTCACCGGGACGGAGCAGCAGAGCACCAGAACAACAATAGAATGACAAATGTTAGGGTTTCTTTGGCATAGTGAAGAGGTGGGAGAAGTGAAGGCCATAGACAGGAAAATGGTCCTCACAACACTAACTCACCAATATCGCGCCATAAAACCAATCAGCCATAAAAATCATGCACGCAATCACACATTAATTATATGCCATAAGTGATAAGGGTTAGTCCCATTAATTTTGGTATCAAAGAAGGTTAGGGTTAAATTTTTTTTTTTTTACAAAATGGAAGTTGGAAGGAGGTTATGGTAGAGCTATTCAAAGAGTAGTAGATGAAGGATTGAGAGAAGATATTAGAATCTTGAGTGCCCATTTGGCAGCAGTAGAAGTAGGAAGGAGAAGGGATCTGGAAGGAGGAGATGACTGTGAGGAAGAAGCTACAGTTACGATAGATGGATGAGATGAGGAAGGACCTAAAATCAAATTGTTAAGGTCATTTTTATTGGCTAGCAGTAAACCAAAGCCTCGGATTTCAAACTATGATGGTAGTTTGTCCACAGAAATGTTGTAGGACTGGATCAATGAGTTAGACAAATACTTTGAATGTGAGGAGATCAGCGAAGATAGAAAAGTTAAATTCACTGCCACCAAGTTGAAATGACATGCGGCCTTATGGTGGGATAGTGTCCAAGCAGAGAGGAGAAGATCAAATAAGCCACCCATTAAAAAGTGGACCAGAATGGTCGCCAAAATGAAGGGTAAGTTTTTGTCCAAATATTACCAGATTGCTCTATATCGGCAGGTGAAGAATTTGAAACAGAGAGGAATGACTGTGAAATAATATACCAAAGAATTTTATTGGGTGAATTTGACAGCAGGTTACGTTGAATACGCCGAAAAAAAACAACAAGGTTTGTAAATGGCCTAAGGTTTGAGATATTGGACGAGATAAGTATTCTTTCTCCAAAAACCGTAGATGAAGCATACCAGAGTGCCTTGAAGGTAGTAGAAAACATCACTAGGAAGCAAGCCGGAAGAGGACGTGGATCTGGTAGAGGGAAAGGACAATCCTTTGGCAGAGGTAGGATTGGCAACAATAGTGAAGAAGGCAGAAGTTCAAAGACGTTAGGGACAGTAGAAAAGGAAGGTAGCACTAGGGGAGGAAGGCCATACCAGCGAGGAAGGGGTAATGGCAGAGGCACAGGAGCTGCCTACCAGTGTAACAAGTGCCACAAGTGGGGACACATGTCCTTTAAGTGTCTTGAAGGTGAACAGGCTGGACAAAGAGCAGCATATGTTGCTCAAATAGAGGAAGGAGAGGCACCAACGCAAGAGGTAGAGAATGTACCGAAGACAATAGAGGCCTTAGTCTTAAATAAGGGACTCTTGAAGTCGGCAAAGGAGACAGCTAACCAAACCCAAAGAAAGACATTATTTGGGACTGTGTGTAAGTCACATGGAAAATGCTGCAAACTGATTATAGATAGTGGAAGCAATGATAATTTGGTTTCTACAGAGATGGTGGAGAAATAGGGTTTGAAAAGCTTAAAGCACCCAACTCCCTATAAGGTGTCTTGGTTACAGAAAGGGCATCAACTGTTGGTTGATGAGCAGTGTGAGGTGGAATTCCATATTGGCAAGTATAGGGACAAGGTAACTTGTAATATCATGCCTATGGACGTGTGTCATACTATGCTAGTTAGACCATGGAAGTATGACTGAAAAGTTTTTCATGACGGAAAGACAAACTGCTACAAGTTTGTCAAGGAGAGGATTAAGCATACACTAGTACCCATCAAGGAAGAAGAAACATTAGAGAATAGTGGGACAAAAGCGCTGCTGATGGGGGGGGAAAGAATTTTTTAAATAGATTGAAGATAATGAGATAAAGTATGTCATTAGAAGGAGACCAAGAGCAGTGCTATTGCATACAAATTTCTGACTTACCTGAAGAAATTCAGGATTTGTTACAGGAATTTAGCGACATTGTGGTGGATGATTTACCGAATAAGTTACCACCAAAGCGAAGTATTAGTCATCACATAGATTTGATCCTCAGAGCTAGTTTACCAAACAAAGTTGCTTACTGGATGAGCCCTAAGGATAACAAAGAGATCAGGAAGTAGGTACAGGAATTGTTGGACAAACGATTGATACGAGAAAGTTTAAGTCCGTGTGAAGTTCTAACAGTTTTAGCTCCCAAGAAAGGAGGCGAGTGGCGGATGTGTACTGATTCAAGAGAAATGAATAAAAATACTATCAGGTATAGGTTTCCATTGCCACAAATGGATGACATGATGGACTACTTGATTGGAGCAGCATATTTTTCGAAAATAGATCTAAAGAGTAGATACCACCAGATTAGAATAAGAGAAGGGGACAAATGGAAAATAGCTTTCAAAACCAATGAAGCTATGTATGAATGGTTGGTGATTCCATTTGGGTTGAGTAACACCTCTAGCACTTTCACGCGCCTAATGAATGAGATGTTGAAGGAGTTTATTGGAAAATTCATGATTGTATATCTTGATGATACACTGATTTTCAGTAAGACCAAGGAAGAACATTTTCGAGACATTAGATATGTTTCGGAGAAGTTATAGCAAAATAAGTTGTTGATAAAATTAAAAAAATGTTCTTTCTTTTAGAAGGAAATAGTCTATTTGGGTTTTGTGATTTCATAGAGTGAGCTAAAAATGGACCCAGAAAAAGTTGCAGCTATAATCAGCTGGCCATCCCCTGAGAATCTGTTCGAAGTTCGGAGTTTTCATGGGTTGGCAAGTTTCTATCGCAATTTTATAAAGAATTTTAGTGGAATCTATGCAACCATGTTGGATACCATCAAAAAGGCAGGTCAACCTTTCCATTGGACTAAAGCTACAGAGAAACGTTTCCAGATATTGAAGAAGAAAATTACTGAAAGGCTAATTTTCAGATTGCCTGATTTTAACAAACTTTTCCAAGTTCGTTGTGATGCTAGTGGTACAGCCATTGGAGTCATACTCAGCCAGGAAGAAAATCTAGTAGCTTACTTCGGTGAAAAATTAAATGAAAGTAGGAAAAAATACACGTCTTACAAAAATGAGTTTTATGTCATTGTCCAAGCATTGAAGAATTGGAGATATTATTTGTTGGGTAATGAGTTTGTCTTATTTTCTGATAATTCTGTATTATAGTATGTTATGCAGCAGAATAAGTTGAATCATAAACACTCAAAATGGGTTGAGTACTTGCAGAGTTTTACATTTGTATTGAAGCATATCAGTGGTCAAACTGACAAGGTAATAGATGCACTAAGCAGAAGACATTTACTCTTATAGGAGAGCACGATACAGGTGTTGGGTTTTGAACACTTGAAGGACTTGTATCAAACCGATGCAGATTTTAAGGAGGCTTATGAAGCCTGCCAAAATGCCTTGTTGAGGAATAATAGTCCATCGCTAGACTATAACTTATAGGAGGAGCTTCTATTCAAGGGAGGACAACTGTGTATTCCAGAATGTTTGATGAGGGAGAACATCATCCAAGAAAAACATAGTGGAGGTCTAGCTAGACATTTCGACATTGATAAGACCTTGGATAAGCTAAGTCATTTTAACTATTGGCCGAAGATGTGAAGAGTCGTGCAACGATATGTAACCAGGTGTAAAGTGTGTCAGTTGGCGAAAGGGAACAATCAAAACATGGGATTGTATACACCCTTGCCTATTCCAAACAGACCATGGGACTCAGTCACTCTGGACTTTGTCCTGTGCTTGCCAAAAACATAGCGGGATTTCAATCCATCATGACGGTGGTGGAACGTTTCTCCAAGATGGCACACTTCATCCGTTGCAGGAAAACCATTTATGCCACCCATGCATCACACTTGCTTTTCAATGAAATTATCAGACTTTTTTCACTGAAATTGTTAGACTGCACGGCTTACCCAAGTCCATTGTTTCCGACAAGGATGTGAAATTCACAGGACATTTCTGGCGCACCTTGTGGAAAAAGCTAGACACAAAGTTAAATTTCAGCTCCGCTTATCACCCACAGACCAATGGGCAGACGAAGGTGGTGAACAGGAGTTTAGGAAACCTACTATGAGGTATAGTTGGGGAAAATTCACGGATGTGGGATCGTGTACTTTCCCAAGCGGAATTTTCTTACAACAATTCACCAAATTGAAGCACGGGAAGTAGTTCTTTCCAGATCTTGTATGGAATGCATCCTTGAGGAGTGCATGAGTTACGAGATTTGGGACAGTTAGAAAGGAGTGTTAATGGGTAAGAATTTTCAAGAGAAATTAACGACCTACATGAGTAGGTGAAGTCAAAATTACAAGAAAGTAGTCAAAGGCACAAACAAAAAGCAGATCTGAAAAGACGGGGGGGGACAATTTAACATAGGGGATCAAGTCCTAGCACATCTTCGTAGAGAAAGGTTCCTTAAGGGTGAATACAATAAGTTAAAGTTTAAGAAAATTGGACCTTGCAAAATTCTACGTAAGTTTTCTGCAAATGACTATGAGCTGCCTTTGCCTCCAAGTATAGGAATATTGCCCATCATTAATGTGGTGGATTTATTCCCATAAATTGCTAGTCCTGAAGGGGACAGTTTGGCGTAGAAAAATCAGGATACCCAGGAAGAGAGTAGTTTTTGGGTGAGACAAATGCCTTCAGCTTAGCCACTTGAGATCGAAGGAATCCTCAATACACAGGTGGTCAAGTGGACTCGGAGAAAGGAGTACCTATAGTACCTCATCAAGTGCAAGAACTATCCCATTGAGGATAGTTCGTGGCTTGACACAGGTCAGATACAATGTGTAGGGTATTCTATCGAGGAGCTCATGGACCGGAGCCATGAATTTTCATTTACCCCGGAAGCCTAATGCATGAGCATCCAACTAAGGGAGGTCATGGCTGGAGTATTTGTATTTGCAGATCGGAAGGAGTTTCAGTTAGTTCTTTTTAAGTTCCTTTTAAATTTCTATCTAACAACGTTTAGGACTTTACACTAAGTTTAAGGCTATCTCATCCCACTGTTTATTTTTATTTACTGTTCTTCTTATTTTTAACTTATTGTTTCAAATTAACTTTAGAATACAGACAAACATGAACAGTTTTCAATGAATAACAAAAATGTAACTATTGACAGTTTAAATAAATGTACAGTGATCTTTAAGAAGGAAGGAAAATTCCATTGTAATGATCCATCATAGTATTGAATAAAAAGAGGCACGCAATCATTTTGAGAAGCAAGAAAATCTGAGTCCATATCTTGCAGCCTAAAGTTATTTTTTTTCTCCTCCAAACTTGATTAATTGAGTTCATCTACCCATTTCATAACGGTGACAGAGAGAGAGAAATTATCACAGAGGCAAGAAGAAAACGCGGTCGAGTTCCATAAATCAACAACAAGGGTTTGTAGAAGAGTTGAGTACAATTGCAAAGAAAGAAAGAAACAAGCATCTACGAGTACCAATAAACTTGTATCATTCACATTTACTATTTTCTTTTCGAACTATCTGTGTATATATAGAAAAAAATTACAGTCCAAGATACAAATATAAAATCATAGACAAACTAGGGGACCGCACAATGAAATAGAGGTCATCCATAACAGTGCCAAATATAAATATGAGGTCATAAGTTAACCACAGAACCGACATAATTACAATTTCATAAGTTAACAGTCCGGAGGCATAAATACACCGAACCATGAAACAGTGAGGCCGAAGCCACAACCTTAGACAACAGACCAAGTAAAGACTACAAATAGCAAACACTTCGAAATAGACAAACAGAGAAATGATGAGGCACGACCCTACCCGATACAAGAGCATAGGTGTCAGGGAAAGAGGCCAGCGGCTAGTGAGCCTAGTCATTCACCTGCAGTGGTCACCAAATAAGGCCATAAGAATCCAAGAAATAGAACCATAAAATGAAATTGAAAACAGGGACAAGGGTTTATGGAGAGCTCACTTACCAGAGGACTCGAGCCCTTGCAAATGGAGGAAGGAAGCCACGGACCAGGGTCACAATCGCCATAGTGCCCACTACTCACAAGGAGCGAGAAGAATTAGTAACAGTAGAAAACGAAGCAGAATGCCCACTACTCACCTTGACAGAGCAACAGAGCACTGGAACAACAACATAATGACAAAGGTTAGGGTTTCTTTGGCATAGTGAAGAGGCGGGAGAAGCAAAGCCCATGAATAAGACAGTGGTCCTCACAACACTAACTCACCAGTACTACGCCATAAAGCCAATCAACCATAAAAATCATCCACGCAATCACACATTCATTATAAGTCGTAAGTGATCAGGACTGGTCCCTTCATGTTGCATCGGGGACTAAAGGATTTTAATCCATTCATTGTTTCTATATATACATCTTAGACATTTGTTAAAATAAATCATCTAGAGACCAATTGTGCATGTGGTGAGTAATAATTTCAGTATAACAATGATGTTCATCTCAATAAAAACAAACTCATGGTTTATTGGAGAATTTCATCATAGATGGTTAGATGAATGGTGGAAGCAATGATAATTTGGTTTCTACAGAGATGGTGGAGAAATAGGGTTTGAAAAGCTTAAAGTACCCAACTCCCTATTAGGTGTCTTGGTTACGGAAAGGGCATCAACTGTTGGTTGATGAGCAGTGTGAGGTGGAATTCCATATTGGCAAGTACAGGGACAAGGTAACTTGTAATATCATGCCTATGGACGTGTGTCATACTATGCTAGGTAGACCATGGAAATATGACCGAAAAGTTGTTCATGACGGAAAGACAAACTGCTACAAGTTTGTCAAGCAGAGGATTAAGCATACACTAGTACCCATCAAGGAAGAAGAAACATTAGAGAATAGTGGGACAAAAGCGCTGCTGATGGGGGGGGGGGAAGAATTTTTTAAATAGATTGAAGATAATGAGATAAATTATGTCATTATAAGGAGACCAAGAGCAGTGCTATTGCATAAAAATTTCTGACTTACTTGAAGAAATTCAGGATTTGTTACAGGAATTTAGCGACATTGTGGTGGATGATTTACTGGATAAGTTACCACCAAAGCGAGGTATTAGTCATCTCATAGATTTGATCCTCAGAGCTAGTTTACCAAACAAAGCTGCTTACTGGATGAGCCCTAATGATAACAAAGAGATCAGGAAGTAGGTACAGGAATTGTTGGACAAACGATTGATACGGGAAATTTTAAGTCCATCTGAAGTTCTAACAGTTTTAGCTCCCAAGAAAGGAGGCGAGTGGCGGATGTGTACTGATTCAAGAGAAATAAATAAAATTACTATCAGGTATAGGTTTCCATTGCCACGAATGGATGACATGATGGACTACTTGAGTGGAGCAGCATATTTTTCGAAAAAAGATCTAAAGAGTAGATACGACCAGATTAGAATAAGAGAAGGGGACAAATGGAAAATAGCTTTCAAAACCAATGAAGCTATGTATGAATGGTTGGTGATGCCATTTGGGTTGAGTAACACCTCTAGCACTTTCACGCGCCTAATGAATGAGATGTTGAAGGAGTTTATTGGAAAATTCATGATTGTATATCTTAACGATACACTGATTTTCAGTAAGACCAAGGAAGAATATTTTCGAGACATTAGATATGTTTTGGAGAAGTTATAGCAAAATAAGTTGTTGATAAAATTAAAAAAATGTTCTTTCTTTTAGAAGGAAATAGTCTATTTGGGTTTTGTGATTTCATAAAGTGAGCTAAAAATGGACCCAGAAAAAGTTGCAGCTATAATCAGCTGGCCATCGCCTAAGAATCTGTTCGAAGTTCGGTGTTTTCATGGGTTGGAAAGTTTCTATCGAAATTTTATAAAGAATTTTAGTGGAATCTACGCAACCATGTTGGATACCATCAAAAAGGCAGGTCAACCTTTCCATTGGACTGAAGCTCCAGAGAAACGTTTCCAGATATTGAAGAAGAAGATTACTGAAAGGCTGATTTTCGGATTGCCTGATTTTAACAAACTTTTCCAAGCTCATTGTGATGCTAGTGGTACAGCCATTGGAGTCATACTCAGCCAGGAAGACAATCTAGTAGCTTACTTCGGTGAAAAATTAAATGAAAGTAGGCAAAAATACATGTCTTACGAAAATGAGTTTTATGTCGTCGTCCAAGAATTGAAGAATTGGAGATATTATTTGTTGGGTAATGAGTTTGTCTTATTTTCTGATAATTTTGTATTATAGTATGTTATGCAGCAGAATAAGTTGAATCATAAACACGCAAAATGGGTTGAGTACTTGCAGAGTTTTACATTTGTATTGAAGCATATCAGTGGTCAAACCGACAAGGTAATAGATGCGCTAAGCAAAAGACATTTACTCTTATAGGAGAGCACGATACAGGTGTTGGGTTTTGAACACTTGAAGGACTTGTATCAAAGCGATGGAGATTTTAAGGAGGCTTATGAAGCCTGCCAAAATGCCTTGTTGAGGAATAATAGTCCATCGCTGGACTATAACTTATAGGAGGGGCTTCTATTCAAGGGAGGACAACTATGTATTCTAGAATGCTCGATGAGGGAGAACATCATCCGAGAAAAACATAGTGGAGGTCTAGCTGGACATTTCAACATTGATAAGACCTTGGATAAGCTCAGTCATTTTAGCTATTGGCCGAAGATGCGAAGAGACATGCAACGATATGTAACCAGGTGTAAAGTGTGTCAGTTGGTGAAAGGGAACAATCAAAACATGGGATTATATACACCCTTGCCTATTCTAAACAGACCATGGGACTCAGTCACTCTGGACTTTGTCCTGGGCTTGCCAAAAACATAGCGCAACTTTGAATCCATCATGATGGTGGTGGACCATTTCTCTAAGATGGCACACTTCATCCATTGCAGGAAAACCAGTTATGCCACCCATGTAGCACACTTGCTTTTCACTGAAATTGTCAGACTTTTTTCACTGAAATTGTTAGACTGCACGACTTACCCAAGTCCATTGTTTCCGACAAGGATGTGAAATTCACAGGACATTTCTGGCGCACCTTGTGGAAAAAGTTAGACACAAAGTTAAACTTCAGCTCCGCTTATCACCCACAGACCAATGGGCAGACCGAGGTGGTGAATAGGAGTTTAGGAAACCTACTATGAAGTCTAGTTGGGGAAAATTCACGGATGTGGGATCGTGTACTTTCCCAAGCAGAATTTTCTTACAACAATTCACCAAATTGAAGCACGGGAAGTAGTTCTTTCCAGATCTTGTATGGAATGCATCCTTGAGGAGTACATGAGTTACGAGATTTGGGACAGTTAGAAAGGAGTGTTAATGGGTAAGATTTTGCAAGAGAAATTAACGACCCACATGAGTAGGTGAAGTCAAAATTACAAGAAAGTAGTCAAAGGCACAAACAAAAAGCAGATCTGAAAAGACGGGAGGGACAATTTAACATAGGGGATCAAGTCCTAGCACATCTTTGTAGAGAAAGGTTCCTTAAGGGTGAATACAATAAGTTAAAGTTTAAGAAAATTGGACCTTGCAAAATTCTACGTAAGTTTTCTGCAAATGACTATGAGCTTCCTTTGCCTCCAAGTATAGGAATATCGCCCATCATTAATGTGGTGGATTTATTCCCATAAACTGCTAGTCCTGAAGGGGACAGTTTGGCGTAGAAAAATTAGGATACCCGGGAAGAGAGTAGTTTTTGGGTGAGACAAATGCCTTCAACTTAGCCACTTGAGATCGAAGGAATCCTCAATACACAGGTGGTCAAGTGGACTCGAAGAAAGGAGTACCTATAGTACCTCATCAAGTGGAAGAACTATCCCATTGAGGACAGTTCGTGGCTTGACACAGGTCAGATACAATGTGCATGGTATTCTATCGAGGAGCTCATGGACCGGAGCCATGAATTTTCATTTACCCCGGAAGCCTAATGCATGAGCATCCAACTAAGGGAGGTCATGGCTGGAGTATTTGTATTTGCAGATCGGAAGGAGTTTCAGTTAGTTATTTTTAAGTTCCTTTTAAATTTCTATTTAACAACATTTAGGACTTTACACTAAGTTTAAGGCTATCTCATCCCACTGTTTATTTTTATTTACTGTTCTTCTTAATTTCAACTTATTGTTTCAAATTAACTTTAGAATACAGACAAACATGAACAATTTTCAATGATTAACTAAAATGTAACTATTGACATTTTAAATAAATGTACGGTGATCTTTAAGAAGGAAGGAAAATGCCATTGTAATGATCCATCATAGTATTGAATAAAAAGAGGCATGCAATCATTTTGAGAAGCAAGAAAATCTGAGTCCATATCTTGCAGCCTAAATTTATTTTTTTTCTCCTCCAAACTTAATTAATTGAGTTCATCTACCCATTTCATAACGATTACAGAGAGAGAGAAATTATCACAGAGGCAAGAAGAAAACGCGGTCAAGTTCCATAAATCAACAACAAGGGTTTGTAGAAGAGTTGAGTACAATTGCAAAGAAAGAAAGAAACAAGCATCTACGGGTACCAACAAACTTGTATCATTCACATTTACTATTTTCTTTTCAAAATATGTGTGTATATATAGAAAAAAGTTACAGTCCAAGATACAAATATAAAATCATAGACAAACTAGCGGACCGCACAATGAAACAGAGGTCATCCATAACAGTGCCAAATATAAATATGAGGTCATAAGTTAACCACAGAGCCGACATAATTACAATTTCTTAAGTTAACAATCCGGAGGCATAAATACACCGAACCATGAAACAGTGAGGCCGAAGCCACAACCTTAGACAACAGACCAAGTAAAGACTACAAATAGCAAACACTTCGAAACAGACAAACAGAGAAATGATGAGGCACGACCCTACCCGATACAAGAGCATAGGTGTCAGGGCAAGAGGCCAACGGCTAGTGAGCCTAGTCATTCACCTGCAGTGGTCACCAAATAAGGCCATAAGAATCCAAGAAATAGAACCTCAAAATGAAATTGAAAACATGGACAAGGGTTTATGGAGAGCTCACTTACCAGAGGATTCGAGCCCTTGCAAATGGAGGAAGGAAGCCACGGACCAGGGTCACAGTTGCCATAGTGCCCACTACTCACAAGGAGCGAGAAGAATTAGTAACAGTAGAAAACGAAGCTGAATGCCCACTACTCACCTTGACAGAGCAACAGAGCACTGGAACAACAACATAATGACAAAGGTTAGGGTTTCTTTGGCATAGTGAAGAGGTGGGAGAAGCAAAGCCCATGAACAAGACAGTGGTCCTCACAACACTAACTCACCAGTACTGCGCCATAAAGCCAATCAACCATAAAAATCATCCACGCAATCACACATTCATTATATGTCGTAAGTGATCAGTACTGGTCGCATCATGTTGCATTGGGGACTAAAGACTTTTAATCCATTCATTGGTTCTATATATACATCTTAGACATTTGTTAAAATAAATCATCTAGAGACCAATTGTGCATGTGGTGAGTAATAATTTCAGTATAACAATGATGTTCATCTCAATAAAAACACACTCATGGTTTATTGGAGAATTTCATCATAGATGGTTAGATGAATACAATTTTTTATTTGTTTGGTTTTATAAATTGAAACATTGAATTATTTCTCTATATATTGTTTCACAATGGGTATTAAAGCTTAAAAAAATGAATAACCACTTAGTTAAATACATCATCTATAACAAAATTGGGAATATATATTTTTTAATTTCACTTATATTTTATTTTTAAGACAAAATACACTCTAGATACGAGTACTTAAACAACTAAACCTTGTTATAACGAGTAAATATAGTACCATTCAATAAAAAACTCTTCCACCATTTTGGAATAGAAATATTTCAATATTGGAATGGTGGGTTTGTCGTCATAATGACAAACTCTTTTTTTTTTTTAACTCTTTGGAAGCATTCCATGGTGAAGATTAATGGATGTTTTCTTGAAACATAAAATCAATACATTCTGAAATGAATTGCCTAACCTAACAAATAATAATGTAAGTAAGGATAAATATTTTTCATTACTTGAGGCTAAGTATGAATTCTATCTTTGTGCTTATATGAATTCTTTTCTGAGGGGTTATGGTGTACAAGGACTATTATCCCAAACCAATAAAAAAGCTTCATTTTCATTTACCTTCCTTGAATTAAACCTTGGCACCTCGAACAATTGAAACCATGAACTAGATAGTTAGACTTTGGGCATGAAAAAACATTATCTCCATAGAAACATGCCACTTTTATGTCACTTTGATGAAAGACAATCTTCTTATCTAACATTTTTAATAAAAAGAAGGTTCGGATTTTGAACATTGTGAAAGGGCACACACTTGTTAGTCAACACCTACACTATTGAAAGGCATGAAAATGAAGGATGCCAAATATTTAGTCAAATATAGAACCCACATACACTCTCCTACTTGAAATTATCCACGAGCACTTGACAAATGTGAGCTAAGTATTCCACAAGATCAACTATTGAAAAAAATGATCATCAAATTGAGATATTTCATTTTGACCTTTAAATGGCTAAGGAAATCAATTACCAAATGCCATATTTAGTTAGAGAAGTGACTTACATTTATTTAACATATGTATGCTGCATTGCTAAGAATTTCTCTTTGAATTTTCACAGAGATATTTTAAACGAGAAATTTGTTCGATCGATCAAGGATCTTTTCTTGTCAAGCGAAATAGCTTTTGCACAGTTAATACCTCTTCTCTAACTTTTTATTTTCATTTGTGGTGAGAATTTCAATGAAAGATAAAGTACGAATATGTTTATATTCTTCTTCTTGTGTTCAAAATATTTCAACCTTCAATTGAAAACCTTAGGATGAAAGGAAAAAAACTTCAAATTCCAATGTCGTAAATGTTGCAGTTATGGTAGTGTTTTTGGTGGAATCCTAGGTTTGAAAGGAGAAAAGATTTGTATGCTGACTTTGAATATACTAACATAATAATTTGTATTAGACGTGTTTTTATAGTGGATGGAAGAGTGTAAATAAAAAAAACAGAGAATAGTCTCTACAAACTATTAGTGAGCTAGATTTGAAGGGATATAGTATAGTTTTTGTGTGTGAAATATTAAAAATAAAGATTTTACTGTAGTAATTTCAGCATAAATTACACAATTTTAGGTTACATTGTTTTAGTTAGTGTAAAAGCGCATATTTTAGGTTTATCTTTTCCAATTCTTTCCTCGAGGATAAATGTTGCAATTTTATATATAAGAGCATTATTTGAGTGTAAATTGAGCCAATATAGATTAACTTATAGAGTTCCAAGTTAAATAGTTTCAATTTAGTTTAAGTTGTGTAGTTTTATGTTATATTGTAATGTTGGGGTTAAATTGTACAAATAGGAGTAGTCCAAAATACGTTTTGTGAATATCGAAGATTTTGGATTCATTTTGTAGTTGGGTGTTAAAAAGCATAAATCCAATATAATTGTGAATATAGGGAAACCGTATGCTTTCATGAGAAAATGTTATATTCTCGACATAATTTTACCCACTAATGATAAAATTGTGGTCTTTAGTGGAGAAATAAATGACCTTGTGTGCTAATAATTGGCTACTTAAGGATTAGCACGCTTCAAGAGTTCTTGTATTTGTACTTGCGATGGACATTTCACTTGTATCTTTGTTAAAATCATGTATTCCTCTTGTAGAATGAATGATAAAATGTGAAAGGCCTCAAGACTACCAAAGTAGAAATGTAATATACATTGCTGAAAAAATTATGGTTTTCGCAATGTTATTTTTAAAGAAGTCAAAGATGTGGGGGTTCCATTGTCTCCAACTGCGTTATTGTGCCCCAAAGAACTATATATTATTTTACAAAAGTCAAAATATGTATTGGAGGACTATAGGAGGACTATAGAAGCCATGTAAATTATGTTTGCTTAGTTATGAAAACTAAAGAAATGTTAAAATAATTCTATCTTCTAATACATGACATTGTTGCGAGATCATATTTACTTGAAATTTTTGGATGTCCGAAACAAAGATAAGGAGAAAATTGAGTAGGTTAATAGTCAGGCCAAAAGAGCTAAGCTTTCCATCCATATCTCTCAAGACTTTGCAAGGATGTGCTTACTGTTCTTGATGAGTTCAAGAATGAGATGACCCCATAGGACTCTCAACTAAGAAAGATTTTTTATGACTTCCATATGAAAAATACATCAAATTTTCAAAGAGAGATAGAGTTTTTAGAGAAATAATTGGCAATAAAAATATGTTGGGTGAATGTCAAAATGTTTCAATAATTAATATTTTGATTCCTTTCATGGTCTATTGTAGGTGTGTTGTATTTGGGGTTACAAAGATGAAATTTGATAGGAAATTTCAAACATGAAGTGAAAAAACATAGTTTTCATAATTGAGTCAAATGATCTCTTTGTTATTCCACATGATTTGATATGTTTTATCTCACATGAATTGATGAGAGAACTAGTTGTTTCTTCAATTCAACAAATGTATGACCTAGCATCCATTACTAAATGGATCAAGGAAGGACACTCTACTTTTCCAAAAAATGGGAAGAAAATTTTGCTTACAAATCATATTCCAAATCATGCCCCTCAAAGACTTGTTATTCAATATTTTGATGTGCATAAACTCTGTATCGAAAAAATTGAAAACAAGAGAAAGCTTTATGCAATGCAAACCATCATGATCTCCCAGGAAACTTTAGAATTTGTAGAGATGACCGCAACAGTCATCCTTTATGTAGACTACTTCAATGCATCACTCTTACTTGTATTCTTTGATTTTTCCCAAGTATGAATGGTGACATAGAGAGCCTACACATATACATGGTTTCATATGGTTAGAAACTGCACCTAATATGGATAACCTCGATTGGGCCAATGAATCCAACATTTTTCTACCAAGTCTTTCTTCAATACATACATTGCTACTAGGAACCCTCTAGCCCTTTATTGAGGAAAGTCATAAACACATTGATTAACGCTTCATGATACATTCCCACTTGCAACAAAAAATATCGTTAATTTTAATGAGCTCGAAGCATATGACGAGATTTTTAAATTTCTCCAATGCCACATGAAATAACATTCCTCTGCATTCATTTGAAAAAAAATCACTAATGAATATTGTCAATATGGAGTCCCCTGGGAGTTACAAAATCCTCTTTTAGGAACATCAATGCTTTTGGCTAGAAAAATGATAGTGTTCCTAGAAATGATAACAGGCTTAACATCCACAACTTTTACATGCTTACTATTTGGAGGGACACTATTGATTTCCATCGAGTAAGCTCATGTTATGTTGTCTTAAAATAAATTTCCAAATACGTAGAAAAAGTAGAGAAATAATATGAATGATAAAACTAGGTTTTCTTGCACCTTGCATAAGGTTCTCCTCTTCATTCCCCTACTAGCATTATGCTCTGCAAGCACCTAATCAAAATTAAAGTTGATAGGGATATCGATGCACAATAGGCATGCCACGTGCTCTAAAATATCTGATCTAGGTGGATGATGATGGCCACTCGCCTATTCTACTTGGACCCCCACAACTATTTCTTTCAGTTTTTCAATTTCCTTATTTGTAGCACAATTTACTATTTTTGGCAGTTTTTTGGGTCCTAAACTTCTGGAGCAATTTTGGGGCCCTAACTGATGTTTTTTGAGAAACTTAGGGGCATCATGGGTTCATGGACCTCCGTTTCTAATTTAAAAGTTGTATTCTTCGAATAGATCTTTCTAATGAGGTATTGTGCACGTGAAACGAAGATCGTATGCCAAAGTTACGACCCTAGGAAGTTGATGTACCAATTTACCCAAACTGGGGCCCATAGTTTGGCGCTTCATCTCCTAGGGTTTCTTTTTGCACGTTTATGATTTTCCATTATTTCTCAACAATAAATAAGCCTTCGAGCATCATTTTAAGACAGTTCAGAGGCATGTAGCCACCATGTCTCTTCTAAGACATAAGCTACCATCGCACGATCTAGTTTACTTCAATTTCTATTTGTAAACATATTTCAGTATTTTACATCAATGAAATGAAGTGTTATTTGTATTGCATCTCTGTATTTATGGTCATATATGTAATCTGTTGCATTCCTATTTAAATTCGAATCAATGGTATCAGAGTGATCTGCTCTCTCTCTATTTTTCTTTTCATGTCCCCAACCAGGTCGGGATATAGCAGTTAGGGCTTGAATTGGTTTATCCTTTACAAGACTAACCTCACAAATCCTGACAGCCTCCCATGGAAAATGAAAAGAAAGATGGGGGGGGATGAGATCTTATCAAAATATTGCTTGACGAGGCCCTTAAGTGACAAAGGAACGTGATCATGGACAATTTTGCCCAGATCCTTCAACGGCTAGCCAATGGCGATAAACCTACTTCCAGCAACTACTTTCGAAGTGCCACACCCTTAAAGTATAGGTTAACTTTGAAATTCCCATATTTGAGGTTCATATAGATGCACACAATGTAGGTAAATGGTTAAATCTGCTAGAAGGGTATTTTTTTGTTCAAGATTTTGCTGGCTGGGAAAAGATTGCTTTTGCTCTTCTCAAAGTCACCCCACGTGGAGGACTAGTGGGAAACCTACTACGAGGAGAAGGATGAAAATACGACCTCATTGTTTTCAACCGAACCCACTTGGAATTCATTCCAGAATGCCATCAAGGAGCAGTAATACCCTGTCAAAAGCTATGAGAATAAATACATAAAGTGGACCACGCTGTGGAAAGGAAGGGACCAAGACGTGTCAGAGTTTACCAATATTTTTCATACCCTTCGCACAAAGTTGGGTATTAAAGATTCTAAGTTGCATTTGGTATTAAAGTACTGCAACTACCTACACAAGTACATCCAAGATGAAATGGAGTTCCTAGACATCTCCTCGCTCAGCATAACATATCGATATGTTGTCAAGATCTAGTAGAAGTTTAAAACAAAGAAGCGAGACTTTGGATCTGTGAATCAGAAGAACAAAGGACAAAGCCAAGGAGGGGTGACTGAAGACAACCCGTCAAAGCCACAAGAAAAGAACAAGACCATGAAGTCAAATAAGGACACATGAAAGTGGTCCAAGTTCCATAAGAGCCCCACCCACAACACAAGTGAGTGTCGGACCAAGCAGTCACTGGTGGCCGAGTTGAAGGCTTCAGAATCAGATGCATGTTCCGACCCTGAGTCAGAATCTGACAAGAGGAATGAAAAAGGGAAGCAAATCATTGATGCAGAGTCCAACTCCACTATTTCCACTGCTAAGATCCAGAAGAATGAACCTGGAGATCCAAATGAGGGGGGATGTCTTTTCCACTCACAAACGTAGGTGAAGGGTTCACGGCCGCAATTCATTATCGATAATGGCAACCAAAAGAACCTCATTTCAGTAAAGGTCATGAAGCAGTTGGGCCTACCGACTACACCACACTCACATTGGCATAGTATCGGTTGGCTTCATCAAGGACAAGATCTTTGATTTCACTAGTAGTGTTGCCTTCCCTACAACATCAAGCCCTTCACATATGAGATATTATGTAATGTTGCACCTCTAGATGTTTGTGATGTATTATTAGGCCAACCATACTTGTGGAAGCAATATGTTGTGTATGAGTCAAGGCCTCACGTTGTTATTATTTCTTTATGTAATAAATTATATAGGATACCAGAGGTAGCCCCACCTACCACCACTTCTTTGATCTCTACTAAGAAAGACAGTAACATCATCTCCCAGACTATGAAATTTATTTTTTGTCTGGTTCACTCTCAACGTAAGCAAAAGATCATAGCTGCATTAATGGCCCTGAAGAAGGGTTCCTCCACATAGCAGAAGTAGGGGGATGTGGTCATGAAAGAATATAGGAACATCTTCTCCTGACCTGCAAGGTTACCATTGCACTGTCAAGTCAAGCATTTGTTCAATCTAACTCACGAAACACCTCTACCCGAAAAGCCGATATATCACCGCTACATTGTGGAAAATGCCAAGTACAAGTAGCGAAATGATTAACATTCGGTGCCACACAAGTTTTAAGTGGGCGATAAAGTCTGGTTGCATTTGCAGAAAGAACACCTTACAAGAGCCCATTTTTAGTTAATAAGGTAACACCATTTTTCCATCCCTTGACCTTTTTCCTAAATATCTGATTTATATGTTTAGGTGGAAGTGGTAGACCTGGTCTTTGAGGCTAGAAATCATCAAAAGCTCAGCTCCACAACATTGAGTCAACTAGATGCATTTAATATTTTTTTGTTTGTTACAGATTGGAAACCCACTACTTGATTTCTTCACAAATTTTAACACAAGGGTAGAGTTCCTATGGTCACATGGCCTTATTTCTAACTCCACATATAATATTATGAAAAACAGCTGCAAATACAATCGCTATATGGATGAGTATTACTGTGGCACTATTTCTTCGAGGACTTGGGACTGAAAGTTGTGGCCACCTTCAAAGTGTTGAAGGGTAAAAATATAGTTAAAGAAGTGGCAGGAGAAAGATTAAATGATTTGGTACAAGATATTGAGACTGTAAAATCAAGCTCATACATTTTCATATTGGTTGGTTTTCTTTATTTTCAGATTTTGTAAATTGATATCCTATCAATAAAGTGTTTTGTGTTTCAACATGAAACGATACTATTTCTCAAATTGAGATGGCATGTTGTCCTAAATTTATGCCTCATGGTGTTTCTTTTGCAACATCTGGTGCAAATGCTAGTTTAATATCGACACTAAGCATTAGACCATACCATGTTATAGAGGATCAATAGGGACCATATGATGAATGGCTTTCATGGACTTGCTTAACCTTTTCTAGGGCAGATAAATCATTTTTTGCCCATGCGCTATTTAGGTCATAGTCTTGGCATGTTATGACCAAGATTGAAATTGAGGAACATTTCATTTTTCGTTGCCCCTTTTATTATGAGATCTAATGATGGTTCCACTATTTGTTTAGGGAGTCATGAACCCTTTCTAGTTTATACTGGTATTCAAACCAATGCTACATATCTTTATATGTGTAAGAGGCTCTTAGAGTATGGTCCCAAATTTTCTACCCACCCCCTAGACTATTGTCCATTCAGTTGATCACTTATCTCTAGTGCTCCTCTCTGTTAGGGTACCCGAGAGAGAGAATGTTAGCAACATGGCTCTTGATTCTAGATTAGTATGGGCTTATGAGATATTCCTACTTTATAGAAACCATAGTGTTATTGATGTTCTAGATCCCATTGCAACAATTAGATGATGCCATCTAGGCCTTAGTGGTGGTAGTCCTTGTCCAGGTAGAAAAATAGTGCACAATATAGATTATCTTCTAACTCCTTTTCTGTAGAGTATGATGTTGGGAGTTTCCTATATTCAACCTAAGATGTTAGGGAGCAAGTGTTAGTGGATCTTAATGTTATTGCTTTATTTGTATTCTAGATTCTAGGTCCATTTCTTTTAATCAATTTTCCTTTATATATACTCAGTTCCTCTTAAATTAAAGCTTGTGTTTCGTTTGTTGTATTAGAGCAGTACTTTAGTTTGGTTTAATTTCGGCATTCTTCTTTTTTTCATAGGAGCCATTTTCCATGCTCCCACAAAAAATCAACACTATCACTCAGTAGTGCTATTAACAATATTTTGTTCTCATTTGTTGGATATAAATAAAATTACATTATGCTATTTTTATGTCTTGGAACCTATTCTGAGCATACTCAAGAAATTTGCTTGAGGGCATTGTGATTAATTTTTTCATGGAGATATTGCACAATATCTCCATGAAAAACATCAAAGCTTGTGCTATTTTCGATATGTGACAAAGATATTATGGCCATATTAGGTTTCTTCATTTGAGCCTAACCAAGCAGGGTTTTATCAAGGGGGGTTATGCATGAGTACACAAGGGTTAAACCTCCTATTCAAGGCAAGGGATTTCTACTTGATTTAGGATATGATCATCAAGTCTAGGCTTACCTGGGACATATATTTTTCTTGCTTTGTGTGAGGATGGAAGAATGGTAGTTCAAGTTGTCAGTTCCCTTCACAGTTCTTCCATCTTTGTCCATATTCAATTTTTCTTGTCTATAGTTGTGTAAGTCAATGAGGATTTAAGTTATGACAATGCTTCAAACCTTCAAGCCCCATTCATTTCCTTGGAGCAGTTCTTAGCTCAATTATTTTAGAACTATATATGACTACATATTTGATTATATTGAAATCATATTTTTTGGATTTATTTACCTATTTATTGTTGAGATTTTAATCGTGGCTCTATGCCTTATTATCTCAGTGTTTCAAGTTTTATTTAGCAAATTTAAATCTTTGATTACTTTGATGAATTTCTTATATTTTTATCTTCTTCCATTACCCATTAGGTTTGATTATTTGTATTTGGCTTTAAATTAGTTATATTTAAATGAGAAAGCCTCATAACAAAAAAAAATGGATTGCATCTTGATGCACTAACAAAAATAAAAAGTTGAAAGAAAAATGCTAGCATCTGGTGTTGTTGCTTATACCTGTATTATGCCTAGATGATATCTCTCGTAATGTTCTTTGTCAGAGGAAATTAATGTTCCATGCAAGTGAGTCCCATCTACCATCCACGTAGCCTCCTTTGCCTTCAATGGCTTTTTAGGATCACCTCCCAACTCAATCTATGCTCTCTTTGAATGAATCTATTCATGAGCATTGTAAGCGTCTAATCTTCTCTTGATATAATCTGGAAATGAATTGATCCTCACTTTCAAGTAATCATACTCTCTCTACACCCTCCTATGCTCCTTCACAAAATTTGTTTTAACTTTGTTTTTTATGAAGTCACGTTTTAAGTTGAAATAGCTCTCAAGATTGAGAGACACTATGCTATGCTTTCTGTAGAAAGGCATTGAGATTATGCAAAATATTGGATATTTGGTCGAGAACACATGATAAGACAAACCAAATCTCAAATACCACTCACAATCCCCATAGCCAAATTCCATCATTATTGACTTCTACCAAGTCAGTGCTTGTTGACATTAACCAAATACATCCAAATCACTTGACAATCATTAGAAAATACCATGAAGGTTATCATTGTTAATTACATGTTTCTATCAATTGCAAAAATATGGAGGTGCTCTATTGGGTAATGTTAAATGGTTTACACACTTTGTCATTACAAAATATCATGAAGGTTATGGTTGTTAATTACATGTTTCTATCCATTGCAAAAGCATTGAGGTGCTCTATTGTGTGATGTTAAATGGTTTACACACTTTATGTCTGTATAGGAAAATTGAAAGTACATTGTATTGAATAAAAATATTAACACATATCAATTTAAACCTGGTATGATATGTATGTCTGGGTTGTTAATCTCGACTATGTATTTTGACAACATAGAAATGGTTCACGTATGAAACCTGAATATGAAAACTTGGGCTTCAAAAAATTGATGTTTTTATAAAACTCGTATTTGGATGGGTTAAATGACAAGCATCTTGTTGCATTCGGAATTGTGGTTTTTTCTTCGTTATATTGCAATTTTTTATTGTTATTTTCGTAACTTGTACCTCTTTCTATGCAGAGAAAATTTCAAACCATTAATGAAATATCCAAAGATAAATGTGTTAAATTCCCCCCTGCTTAATGCAGAGAATTTATAGCATATTTGTATTCAGATTGGGGGGAAACATTACATTGGTCCATTTGATGTAGTGGCAAAGAATCGTAAATGTCGACCCCATGAGGCACCCTTTCACGAACAGCTTCCTATGCTAACTGTGCCCAATTTTTACTAAACTCTCAAAGATATTGTATTTGAGGCTGCAAAGAATAAAGGAGGATTAAGTTGGTCCATTCACCATCCAACACACATATTTGGTTTCTCTCCTTGTAACTTGATGATTGTTTTAGGCATAATGTGTGTTTACACAGCCATTTACAAACATGAGAAGTTGTCTTTCAAGTACCCAGGGAACAATATTTCATGGGAATAATTTATGGATGCATCTGATGTAAAATTGATTGTAGAACAAGAAATTTGGGCTCCCACAGATCCTTATCTAAAGAACGAGCCCTTTGATTATTCTAATGGAGATGTGTATAAATGGAAACACATAATACTAGCACAGAAAATTGATCTGGAACCATTACCATATGAGGGTGAAGGGTTTAGTCTAGCTGAGGCAATGGATGATAAAGGTCTCGTATGGGATGCAATTTTTAATGAATGCTCTTAGATTAAGCACTTGGGAAGGAGGTTGCACATGCCTCTCTTTTGAGTATATTTTTTGGTTGTAATAAATTTAATATCAATATTTATTTTTCATTCAAATTTGGCTATAGTTAGATCACATAACATATCACATTTTATTTCATCTATGCTCTTCTGCTCTTCTTTCATATGCACTACAGTTTGAGTAGATTGTTTGGTTGTATTACGTTTAACATTAAGATTTATTTTTCATTCAAATTTGGCTATAGTTAGATCACATAATGTATCACATCTTATTTCATCTATGCTCTTCTTTGATATGTGCTATCTACTTATGGATTTTCCTTTGCAACATCTCCTGCAAATGCTAGTTTAATGTAGATTACAAATTAATGAAATGGTTAAATTTAAATATGGTCAAAATCTTTTTCTATGATTCACAAGCTTCCAAAAATTGTTGGTTTAAAATGAAACAAAAAGTATTTAAAATTTAATGAAATGATAAATATAAAATATTAATATTGAACCAAGTTGAAAATGTATAGTTTTCTTGATTTATGTAATATGGTGAAGTCTAATTGTTATAAGTTATTTTTTATTGTAATTTACAAATACAATTGTTAGTTTTGGACTTGTCTTTAGTGTGGTTTTTCCAAACCTGATTTGTGTTATTTAAATTGGTTTTTTTACTGTATATGGATTGAGGGTAGTGGAAAACCCCTAAGGCATTTCCATTGTGCAGGGGTTACCTATCAAACATGTGACTTCAATAAACCATCCGAAAAGCTTCCAAGAAGACACACTAAAAACAACTCAGTAATTTTTTGTTAATTAAAATGATATTTGAAATACAAGAAGCCATTTAAAACCGAAAAATTATCAATGCCGTCAATATATTTTTAAATCCAGTGACATTTTTGAACAAAACTTAACCAAAAATATACATAAAAAAGACAAAATCTTTGAATGTTCAAACTACCCTTTATAAAAGAAAAGCAAAAACACATCCCAAAAAGAAGAAAGAAAAAATAAAAAGAAGTGAAAATATATTTGAAAAAAAAGAAAAACTAAGTGGGAAAACTTATTCCAACTTAAAAGATCACAATGAAGAAAGTAAAAAAAAATAGAGATTCAAGATTGAGATATAATTCTTACCACAATTCCTCTCTCTAAATTCATGTGATTTTTGTGAAAAGGGACATTACTGGTCACCAATACCTCATGCTATCTATCTTATGAAATACGGTGCAAACCCACTCATGGATTTTGTTTTTAATTTTCAAATATATTAAAAATTTTAAAAAATAAAATGAAATTTTTTGTTTAGGAACATTATTAGATATTAATATAATATTAATTTTAACAATTGCAGTTTTAAGATGTTTTTTCCATTTATATAAATATTTGAAATATGTATTATCAAATAACTTATTAAATCTATTTTTATAAAAAAATAAAATAAATTTAATTTAAAAGTTTAAAATATATATTATTAAAATATATAATTTGGTGTAGCAATGAATTACTTCTATATGTGTTTCTCTCTCGGGTTAGCGTGGGAAGGCATTTTTGGTAACTTTTTAGCCGAGTTGAGGCTATTCAATGTCTTCTTTAGTCCTATATAAAATAAATGTGTTACTATGCTAGAGAAGAATATCAAGGACTTCTCCATAGGTAATGCCTACTCCTTCCCCCTCTTCACGCAATGAAGTACAGGCATATGGCTGTCCAAAAGTAGACAAATCAATTAGCTCTGAGAAAGTGCATGGATGTATATGCATTACTTCTTCTACTTCTACATCCCATCTATATGTCTCGCTCGGTGAGGAAATATAATAAGTGTGACCATCATTAGCACGAGCACCACAACCACCACCTTCGTTGTACACACTCTCATTCTCATAAAATACTTTCAGATTCACACCTCTACCCTACCCCGCACTATTGAAAACACTCAAGCTCTCTCTTTCAGTTTCACTCTCATTCTCTCCACCATCTAGATGACTGATGTGTGCATCCAATAAATCTTTTGTTGATGTCCATGTCATCCAAGAAACTTATGTAACCCAAACAACTAATGTTTTTTATAGAAGATGTTAATTACTCTCAGTGATGTTATCTATACATCTTAAATATTTAGTAAAATAATGTGTATAACCAAGAAAGCAACTTTACAAAAACATCGCAACAAAAAAACCATGAAAACCATGCCATCACAACTTGAAAACCAATTTTTTTTATTTCTTTAACTCGAAACCCATAGAAATTCATAAGTATACACACTTACATCAGTGGATCCAATAAGTACTTTTCACCCATTCAACTATATTTTTCTTAAATTTTACTATTTTTTACAACCACATGGTTACTAATAATGAGGATGGTCACTAAATAGATCTCGGTTTCAATGAAATCTACAAATCCAAATAGTTACATCCCGGACTGAAGACTTTTAATCCATTCATTGTTTCTATATATACATCTTAGGCATTTGGTAAAATAAATCATCAGAAGACCAATTGTACATGTGGTGAGTAATAATTTCAATATATCAATCATGTTCATCTCAATAAAAACACACTCATAGTTTATTGGAGAATTCCATAGTAGATGGTTAGATGAATACAAATTTTTATTTGTTTGGTTTTATAAATTGAAACATTGAATTATTTCTCTATACGTTATTTGACAATGGGTATTAAAGCTTCAGAAAATGAAAAACCAGTTAATTAAATACATCATCTATAACAAAATTGGGAGTATATATTTTTTAAATTCACTTAAAATATGATATGTTTTTAAAGACAAAATACAATTTAAATACGAGTACTTAAACAACTAAACCTTGTTATATATTTAAACAACTAAACCTTGTTATAATGTGTAAATATAGTAACGTTCAATAAAAAAACTCTTCCACCATTTTGGAATATAAATCTTTCAATATTGGAATGGTGGGTTTGTCGTCATAAAGACAAACCTTTTTTTTTTAACTCTTTAGAAGCGCTCCATGGTGAAGATTAATAGAAGTTTTCTTGAAACATAAAATCAATACGTTCTGAAATGAATTGCCTAAGTTAACAAATAATAATGTAGGTAAGGATAAATATTTTTTATTACTTGAGGTTAAGTATGAATTATATATGAATTCTATTTGTGTGCTGTTATGAATTCTTTTTCTGAGGGGTTATGGTGGGTAAAGATTGTTATCCCAAACCAATAACAAAGCTTCATTTTCATTTACTTTCCTCGAATTAAACCTTGGCACCTCGAACAATTGAAACCATGAACTCGATGGTTAGATTTTGGGAATGAACAAACATCATCTCCATAGAAACATGTCACTTTGATAAAAAACAATCTTTTTATCTAACATTTTTAATAAAAAGAAGGTTAGGATTTTGAACATTGTGAAAGGGCATGCACTTGTTAGTCAACACCTACACTACTAAAAGACATGAACGTGAAGGATGCAAAATATTTAGTCAAATATAGAACCCACATACACTCTCCTACTTGAAATTATCCACGAGCACTTGAGAACTGTCAGCTAAGTATTCCACAAGATCAAGTATTGAAAAACATGATCATCATATTGAGATATTTCATTTTGACCTTTAAATGGCTAAGCAAATCAATTACCAAATGCCATATTTAGCTAGAGAAGTGACTTACATTTATTTAACATATGTATGTTGCATTGCTAAGAAGTTCTCTTTGAATTTTCACAGAGATATTTTAAACGAGAAATTTGTTCGATCGATCAAGGATCTTTTCTTGTTTAGCGAAATAGCTTTTGCACGGTTAATACCTCTTCTGCAACTTTTTTTTTTAATTTGTGGTGAGAATTTCCATGGAAGATATAGTACGAAAATCTTTATATTCTTCTTCTTTTGTGTTCAAAATATTTCAACCTTCAATTGAAAACCTTAGGATGAAAGGACAAAAACTTTGAATTCCAATGTCGTAAATGTTGCAGTTATGGTAGTGTTTTTGGTGGAATCCTAGGTTTGAAAGGAGAAAAGATTTGTAGGCTGACTTTGAATATATTCTCATAGTAATTTGTATTAGACATGTGTGTTTTTATAGTGGATGGAAGAGTGTAAATCCAAAAAAACACAGAATAGTCTCTACAAACTATTAGTGAGCTAGATTTGAGGTGATATAGTATAGTTTTTGTGTGAAATACTAAACATAAAGATTTTACTGTAGTAATTTCAATTTAAATTACACAATTTTAGGTTACATTGTTTTAGTTAGTGTAAAAGCGCATATTTTAGGTTTATCTTTTCCAATTCTTTCCTTTAGGATAAATGTTGCAATTTTATATATAAGAGCATTATTTGAGTGTAAGTTGAGCCAATATAGATTAACTTGTAGAGTTCCAAGTTAAATAGTTTCAATTCAGTTTAAGCAGTGTAGTTTTATGTTATATTGTAATGTTGGGGTTAAATTGTACAAATAGGAGTAGTCCAAAATACGTTTTTTGAATATCGAAGATTTTGGATTCATTTTATAGTTGGGTGTTAAAAAGCATAAATCCAATATAATTGTGAATATAGGGAAACCGTAGGCTTTCATGAGAAAATGTTATATTCTCGACATAATTTTACCCACTCATGATAAAATTGTGGTCTTTAGTGGAGAAATAAATGACCTTGCGTGCTAATAATTGGCTACTTAAGGATTAACATGCTTCAAGAGTTCTTGTATTTGTACTTGCGTTGGACATTCCTCTTGTATCTTTGTTACAATCATGTATTCCTCTTGTAGAATGAATAATGAAATGTGAAAGGCCTCAAGGCTGCCAAAGTAAAAATGTAATGTACATTGCTGAAACAATTATGGTTTTTGCAATGTTATTTTTAAAGAAGTCAAAGATGTGGGGTTCCATTGTCTCCAACTGCATTATTGTGCCTCAAAGAACTATATTTTACTTTAAAAAAGTAACAATATGTATTGAAGGACTATAGGAGGACTATAGAAGCCATGTAAATTATGTTTGGTTAGTTATGCAAACTAAAGAAATGTTAAACTAATTCTATCTTCTAATACATGACATTGTTGAGACATCATATTTACTTTCCTTGAAATTTTTGGATGTCTCAAACAAAGATAAGGAGAAAATTGAGTTGGTTAATAGTCATGCCAAAAGAGCTAAGCTTTTCATCCGTATCTCTCAGGACTTTCCAAGGATGTGCTTACTGTTCTTGATGAGTTCAAGGATGAGATGACCCCATAGGACTCTCAACTAAGAAAGATTTTTTATGACTTCCATTTGAAAAATATATCAAATTTTAAGAGAGAGATAGAGTTGTTAGAGGAATAATTGGCAATAAAAATATGTTGGGTGCATGTCAAAATGTTTGAATAATTAATATTTTGATTCCTTTCATGGTCTATTGTAGGTGTGTTGTATTTGGGGTTACAAAGATGGAATTTGATAGGAAATTCCAAACATGAAGTGAAAAAACATAGTTTTCATAATTGAGTCAAACGATCTCTTTGTTATTCCACATGATTTCATATGTTTGATCTCACATGAATTGATTTGAGAACTAGTTGTTTTTTCAACTCAACAAATGTATGAGCTAGCATCCATTACTAAATGGATCAAGGAAGGACACTCTATTTTTCCAAAGAATGGGAAGAAGATTTTTCTCACAAATCGTATTCCAAATCATGCCCCTCGAGGACTTGTTATTCAATATTTTGATGTGCATAACCTCCCTATTGAAAAAATTGAAAACAAGAGAAAGCATTCTACAATACAAACCATCATGACCTCCAAGGAAACTTTAGAATTTGTAGAGATGACTGCAACATTCGTCCTTTATGTACACTACTTCAATGCATCATTCTAACTTGTATTCTTCAATCTTTCCCAAGTATGAATGGTGGCATAGAGAGCCTACACATATACATAGTTTCCTATGGTTAGAAAGTGCACCTAATATGGACAATGCCAATTGGGAAAATGAATCCAACATTTTTCTACCAAGTCTTTCTTCAATACATACATTGCTACTAGGAACCCTCTACCCTTTATCGAAGAAATTCATAAACACATCGATTAACACTCCATGATACATTCCCACTTGCAACAAAAAATATCGTTAATTTTAATGAGCTCGAAGCCTATGACGAGATTTTTAAATTTCTCCAATGCCACATGAATTAGCATTCCTCTCTATTCCTTTGCCAAAAAAACACTAATGAATATTGTCAATATGGAATCCCCTGGGAATTACAAAATCCTACTTTAAGAACATCAATGCTTTTGGCTAGAAAAATGATAGTGTTTCTAGAAATGATAACAGGCTTAACATCCACAATTTTTACATGCTGCTATTTGGAGGGACACTCGAGTAAGCTCGTGTCATGTTGTCTTAAAATAAATTTCCAAATACGCAGCAAAATTAGAGACACAATATGAAGGATAAAACTAGGTTTTCTTGCACCTTGCATAATGTTCTCCTCTTCACTCCCCTACTTTCATTATGCTCTGCAAGCACCTAATCAAAATTAAAGTTGATAGGGATATCGATGCACAATAGGCATGCCACGTGCTCTAAAATATCTTATCTAGGTGGACGATGATGGCCACTCGCCTATTCCACTTGGACCCCCACAAATATTTCTTTCAGTTTTTCAATTTCCTTATTTGTAGCACAATTTACTATTTTTGGCAGTTTTTTGGGTCCTGAACTTCTCGAGCAATTTTGAGGCCCTAAATTACATTTTTTGGGAAACTTAGGAGCATCATGGGTTCATGGACCTCTGTTTCTAATGTAAAGGTTGTATTCTTCGAATATATATTTCTAATGAGGTATTGTGCACATGAAACGAAGATCGTATGCCAAAGTTACGACCTTGGGAAGTTGATGTACCAATTTAACCCAAAATGGGGCCCATAGTTTGGCGCTTCATCTCCTAGGGTTAGGTTTTTGGATGTTTAGGGTTTTTCATTGTTTCTCAACAATAAATAAGTCTTCGAGCCTCATTGTAAGACAATTTAGAGGCATGTAGCCACCATGTCTCTTCCAAGAGATAAGCTACCATCGCACAAGCTAGTTTATTTCAATTTCTGTTTGTAAGCATATTTCAGTATTTTACATCAATGAAATGAAGTGTTATTTGTATTGCATCTCCGTATTTATGGTCATATATGTAATCTGTTGCATTCCTGTTTAAATTCAGATCAATGGTATTAGAGCAATATGCTCTTTCTCTATTTTTCTTGCATGTCCCCAATGAGGTCGGGATATAGCAGTTAGGGCTTGAACTGGTTGATCCTTTACAAGACTAGCCTCACAAATCCCGACAGCCTTCGATGGCAGATGAGAATAAAGATGACAGGGCAAGAGACCTTATCAAGATATTTCTCGATTAGGCCCTTAAGCGATAAAGGAACGCAGTGATGGACAATTTTTCCCAGATCCTTCAACAGCTAGCCAGGGGCGACACACCTACTTCCAGCAGCTACTATCCATGTGCCACACCCTTTAAAGTATACGTTAACTTTGAAATTCCCATATTTGAGGTTCATATAGATGCAGACGCTATAGGTAAATGGTTATATCTGGTAGAAGGGTATTTTTTTTGTTCAAGATTTTGTTGGGTGGGAAAAGATTACTTTTGCTCTTCTCAAAGTCACCCCCCATGTGAAGTACTAGTGGGAAACTTACTACGAGGAGAAGGATGAAAATACAACCTCACTGTTTTCAGTCGAACCCACTTGGAATTCATTCCGGAATGCCATCAAGGAACAATAGTACCCTATCAGAAGCTATGAGAATAAATACTTAAAGTGGACCACGCTGCAACAAGGAAGGGACCAAGACGTGCTGGAGTTTACCAATATTTTTCATATCCTTCGCACAGAGTTGGGTATCAAGGATTATGAGCTACATTTGGTACTCAAGTACTGCAGCTTCCTACACAAGTACATCTAGGATGAGATGGAGTTCCTGGACATCTCCCCACTTGGCACAACATATTGATATGTTGTCAAGACCTATTAGAAGTTTAAAACAAAGAAGCGAGACTTTCGAACTGTGAATCAGAAGAACAAAGGACAAAGCTAAGGAGGGGTGACTAAAGACAACCTGTCAAAGCCACAAGAAAAGAACAACACCATGAAGTCAAATACAGACACATGAAAATGGTCCAAGTTCCATAAGAGCCCCACTCACATCACAAGTGAGTGTCGGACCAAGCGGTCACTGGTGGCCGAGTTGAAGGCTTAAGAATCAGATGCATGTTCCGACCCTGAGTCAGAATCTGACAAGAGGAATGAAAAAGGGAAGAAAATCATTGATGCAGAGCCCAACGACACTGTTTCCACTACTAAGATCCAGAAGAATGAGCACGAAGATCTAAAGGAGGGGGAATGTCTTTTCCACTCACAAACGTAGGTGAAGGGTTCACCACTGCCATTTATTGTCGACAATGGAAACCAAAAGAACCTCATTTCAGCAGAGGTCGTGAAGCAGTTGGGCCTACCGACTACACCACACCCACACTGGCATAGTATCGGTTGGCTTCATTAAGGACGAGATCTTCGATTTCACTTGCAGTATTGCCTTCCGTATAGCATCAAGCCCTTCACATATGAGATATTATGTGATGTTGCACCTTTGGATGTTTGTGATGTATTATTAGGCCACCATACTTGTGGAAGCAATATGTTGTGTATGAGTCAAGGCCTCCCATTGTTATTATTTCTTTTAGTAATAAATTATATAGGATACTGGAGGTAGCCCCACCTACCACCACTTATTTGATATCTACTAAGAAAGATAGTAAGATCATCTCCTAGGCTATGAAATTTATTTTTTGTCTAGTTCGCTCTCAAAGTAATAAAAAGATCGTAGCCACATCAATGGCCCTCAAGAAGGATTCCTCCACATAGCAGAAGTAGGGGGATGTGGTCATGAAAGAATATAGGAGCATCTTCTCGTCACCTGCAAGGTTACCATTGCACTGTCAAGTCAAGCATTTGTTCGATCTAACTCACGAAAGACCTCTACCCGACAATCCAATATATCACCACTACATTGTGGAAAATGCCAAGTAAGAGTAGTGAAATGATTAACAATGGGTGCCACACAAGTTTTAAGTGGGCGATAAAGTCTGGTTGCATCTATAGAAAGAACACCTTACAAGAGCCCATTTTTAGTTAATAAGGTAACACCATTTTTCCATCCCTTGGACTTTTGCCTAAGTATCTGATTTATATGTTCAGGTGGAAGTGGTAGACCTGGTCTTTGAAGCTAGAAATCGTGAAAAACTCAACTCCACAACATTGAGACAACTAAATGCATTTGAAGCTGGAAAAGGTGAAAAATTTAGCTCCACAACATTGAGACAACTGGATGCGTTTGAACAAACTGAGAATGAATGAATTTTTTCTTTAAAGTGATCTTGCAGATTACAATATGAAACTTCACTAGAAACATTGCGTATTCATTTTGATTTTGAATATGATTGGGTTTGTGGTAGTCAGAATAGATAGCACACCTACAATGGTGGAAATAGGTGAAATAACAATGGATCAATGTAGCTAGGAAGGATATCAATAACCTGTATTTGTCTTCAATGTTGGAGTCAATGTTTAATATTACAAAATTTGAGACTAATAAGAAATGTCCAAATAGACTTTCCGAGGATTAATTTGTGAACCACTGGTGCATGTTTATACTAATTCAATGTACAATTTCACACTTACTGTATGTTGATTTAGGTCTTTTTTTTTTGTACTTTGTAGATTTCAGTCTTTTTGGATATATACTGCTAAAGATTGGACTATTGGAATTCTCATAAATGTTTAATGTTAAGTTGTGACAAAATTCTCATAAATGTTGGAATTCTCATAAATGTTTAATGTTTAAGGTGTAATAATTTAAGAAATGAAATAATTGGAGGAAATAAATAAATGAAGTAATCGTTATTGTTGCAGTGATACATTCCTTATAAAACATATCATTTCTCACTTTATGGATGGATATGTTGGTTTAAACACCTAAAACCTGACCATAACATTGCACTATGGGAATTCTAATAAATCTTTAATGTTAAGTTCCGACAAAACTTCTATCGTTACGTCCCAAAGATGTAACAATTTAGGAAAAGAAATAATCAGAAGAAATAAGTAATTGAAGTAATCATTATTGTTGCAGTGATACATTCCTTATACAACATATCATTTCTCACTTTACACATAGCTATTTTGGTTTAAGCACCTAAAACCTAACCATAACATCTAGATGTTACAATGATATGGAGCAACCATCGTATACATTTTTATCATTCCTTTTTATTATTGGAGTGTTAATACTCCAACATTACAAGCCAAGGTTGTGAGACTCAGACTTGGTGAAACTTGGTTATATTCAAAATTAGAATAAAATTCATACAGTAAATTTTGTCCCAAAAATAATAAGCGCATTCTAGGCAAGTTTTGTTGAGTTACACTCAGTACTAATTTCAGGATGGACTTGGCAATACTCACGAGTTTTGTTAGAGTCTCACAACATCGATGAGAACCAAATTTAGTTAATTATCTAGTTTTGAAATCAATATTAACTTTCCATCTTGAATTAAACCTACCATTTACTTAATTTAATTGAATAAATAAGTTAAAATGCTATAAAATCTATTATAAAATAAACACACCTATCTCGCCCGAATCAATCAACCAATTTTAATTATAAGCAACGTAATACGTAACCGACGTTCCCCGATCGATGTTGAAGTCCATAAGAAAAGTTATCGGCCCCTATCCAGCGAAGATGATGGAAGTCAATATTTTGTACATTATTAATCATGAATCATTAGCCAAAACACATATTAGAATACTAAATCCTTGACTGAAAACCCTGCAATCATATTTGAAGACTCTTGGCCTATATTTCTATTGGTGGAGGTGGCAGAAGTGGATGCACATAGGGGTTGTGAGTGCCTTCCACCGGAGATCTCAGGACAAGTGATGATACCCTTAAGGCTCTTATTGTTGTCTTCCCAGCTTTATAACAATGATATTGTTGGGATGGTGATGAGTGGTCTTATTGTTGTTTTCCCAGCTTTATAGCAATGATATTGTTGTGATGGTGATGAGTGGTTTTATTGTTGTTTTCGAAGCTTTATAACAAGTATATTGTTGAAAGAATAACTTCGACGTAAATCACATGTAGACAGATACTTATCGACGCGTTTCGAACCAACCAGTGTGGTTCATCGTTAGGACAAGTTGAAGAAACAGATCCAGGAACCAACCAGTGTGGTTCATCATCAGGACAAGTTGAAGAAACAGATCCAGCTTAGCATGTTAAATAGTCTGAGCAGAGACCCCAACGGCTAAATTGACTAACGGCTAACGTTGACTTT
>APFE030969522.1:49427-70613 GCA_000404065.3 Pinus taeda
TATATATATATAAAGAGCTCAACAACGAGGAGGGGGTAGAAATGCATCCCTAACATGCTAAGCTGGATTTGTTTCTTCAACTTGTCCTGACGATGAACCACGTTGGTTGGTTCGAAATGCGTCAAGTATTTTGGATCACAGAAGCCTCAATTCAACTATTGATTCCCTGCACGGTAAAGCCATTGCTTCTAAGGTTCATCGATTTGAATGGGCACGCTTGCAGGTCTCGAAGTTGAAGTCTGATATAGCTTTCTTTAAAATTATATTGTTGTGATGGTGATGAGTCTGTATGTCTTTCTTTCGTTTCGTAAAAAGAATACTTAGTGACGTCTAACCCACTCTGAGTTTGTATGTCCTTCGTAATAAGAATACTTAGGGATGTCTAAACCTTCCAAGCTTTATAACAATGATATTGTTGTGATGATGATGAGTGGTCTTATTGTTGTCTTCCAAGCTTTATAGCAATGATATTGATGTGATGGTGATGAGTGGTCTTATTGTTGTTTTCCAAGCTTTATAACAATCATATTGTTGTGATGGTGATGACTCTGTATGACTTTTGTAAAATGAATACTTAGGGACATCTAACCCACTATGAGTTTGTATGTACTTCGTAATAAGAATACTTAGGGATGTCTAGCCCACTATGGGTTGTATATAGGTATGAGCAATGAGAAATAAAGGTTATGATAGTTATATACAAAAATATCACATAGAATATTGTTCGTATATTAGGAAAATAAATTGGAAAATGTCTTTACATAAATATGTTGGAATTGATTTTTATCACAAGCTCAATTGGTACTCTAATATTGTAAAAATGATAAAGGGTGGGTTAAAATATTGTATGCTTCTTGAAAAAAATTACAAAGCATTTGGTGATTATATGTGGCATAATAAATACTCCCCTTTAAATTTATTAAGACTTAGGTTATGATATATGAAAGTGAATTTTGGGTATATAAAATCTTGGAGAAATACAAGATATTTGCAAATAATTTTATTAACCTCTAATCTCAAAATTAAAAGCAATATGTCATACTCTCTAGTGAGTATGACATTAGAATGTTATGTTTTGGCTAAGTCATAGGGAAGTATACAAAGAATTTTTTTATAGATATTTATATAATTCAAAATATTAACACATCTGGAAGCGATTAGGCAAATCTGTGCAGCCATCCCCAGGATGGTAACTGAAGACCAGAATAGAGCCTTAATGAGAGCGGCTAGTCTGGAAGAGGTGGAGGAAGTGGTGATGAGCATGAAGAAAGGAATAGCCCCTGGTCCGGACGGCTTTACGGTTGATTTCTATCAAGCGGGATGGCCTTTTATGGGAAAGGAAATTTTGGAATTGATAGAAGAATCTCGAATGAACCAAAAGGTATGGCCTGCTCTTAATTCTACTTTTTTCACTTTGATCCCCAAAAATGATAAATCAGAGGATGCTAAGGGTTTTAGACCCATTTCCCTTTGCAATGTGATTTACAAAATAATCTCCTCTTTGATGGCTAAAAGGCTGAAACCTCTATTAGAGAATCTGATATCCCCTGAACAAACTGGCTTCGTTGAAGGACGACAAATTCTAGATGGGTTAGTGGTTACTCAAGAAGTAATCCACTCTATGAAAGCTAAGAAACAAAAAGGAATGATGATAAAACTAGATTTGTCGAAAGCTTATGATAGAATTAATTAGAAATACTTAGAAGAAATTCTGGGAAGCTTCGGGTTTAGCAACAGATGGATAAAGTGGGTTCTCAGCTGCATATCAACCCCCAATTTCTCAATACTGGTTAATGGAACTCCCTCAAAAACCTTTAAGGCTTCTAGAGGAATAAGACAAGGCGATCCCATATCTCCTTTCCTGTTTATTCTTGTTGCAGAAGGCTTGGGTAGGTATCTTAAACAAGAGAGAATAACTGACAACATCAAAGGGCTAAGGTTGTGGGGTAATGAACTGCCAATAACTCACCAACAATTCGTTGACGACATTATGCTGTTTGGGGAACCAACTGTAAGGGAAGTGAGAAATCTGAAAAAGGCTCTAGACTTATTTGTGAAAGCATCTAGGATGGAAATTAACAAGGAAAAATCCTGCACCTTCATATTCAATACGGTGGAGACAGTTAAAAGACACTTGACTAGGATGCTAGGTTTCAAGCAAGGGGATCTCCCAACGAAATATTTGGGAAATGTACTGGATTATAACTCTAAGAGATTGAAGAATTGGCAAGGAATCCTAGAGAAATTAAAAAATAGAGTGGTTAACTGGACTTTCAAAACCTTAAATATTGCTGGAAGGATTGTTCTGGTTAAATCAGTATTATAAGCAATCCCCATATATCCTCTCTCGATTATGGCAGTACCTCAAGGGGTTTGTACCAAGATCAGAGAAATTATGAGGAAGTTCATTTGGGGAGGTTCATCCCAACAGAAGAAGTGGGCATTAGTCTCCTGGAAGCATCTGAAAAAACGTAAGGAGGAAGGAGGTCTTGGCCTACGAGATCCGGGTAAACTCAACAAAATTCTCCGTGCAAAACTTTGGTGGCGATGGATGAGAGGGGGAAACAACTTATGGAAGAAACTATGGAGACACAAGTACAATATGCCAGATTCTACGGAGGCTATTTACCGCATGCAGGAAACCCCGAAGGGATCGACAATTTGGGAGTTAGCTAGCCAAAATCGAGACATAGTAGGGAAAAATGTTTTCTGGGAAATTAGAGGTGGAGGGGAAGCCAAATTCTGGGATGAGAACTGGCAACAAAGGGAGAAAATGAGCAGCATTCAAAGAATCCAGAATATTCAGAACAAAATAGGTGATAACCATATATATGTCAAGGATTATGGGAAAGAAAATGAATTGGATGGGATATGGCGGAAATGGAAAACATTGGAGGATTGGGGCATAGAGACAGATCAGGAACAACATGAGGCTTTTATTAAAGAAGTTGAATCCAGGAAAGTGAAGGCGAGAATAGGGAAGGATATCATTAGATGGGGGAAATCAATGAAGGGATCCTTTACAGTCAAAGAGGCATAATATCTGGCAGATCAACAGGAAGTCATTGAAAGAAACCAAGACTGGAAGGGTATTTAGGGTAAAAACTGGTGGCCGAAAATCACCATTTTTGCATGGTTGGTAGCCAAACACAAGATCCTGACATGGGATAAGCTTCAAAAGAAAGGTTTCAGTGGGCCTTCGAGATGTTATTAGTGCAACAGAGAAACGAAAACGCAAGAACATCTATTAATCAATTGTGGTTATGACAGGAATTTATGGAGGGAAGTAGGGAGGATATTCCGTAAACCTGAAAAGTACCCGAAAGAAACAAACGAAGTGATTTTCCAGTGGCAGAAAGAGAAATTTCAATGTAAAGTTGTTCGGAGAGCCTGGGATCTCATAGCCGGTTTTGTAATTTGGATGGTATGGAAAGAAAGGAATCGCAGAATTTTGCAAAACAAAATAAAGAGTTCGGTAAAAATCTGGAAAAGGGTAGTGAACTTAACTAGAGAATCAATTTTGGTCGAAAAATGAGATATAGAAGACTGGAAAGCGGATCAGGGTGAGGAGCAAATTCTCAAGAATCTAAATCTAAAATATGAAATGGTCCATAATAAACAGTCAGAGAGGATTAATGCAAGACAGCAGAGCCATGACAAGTTCACATACCCTAAAGACAATTTTATAAAGTTAAACTTCGACGGGGCGTCGAAGGGGAATCCAGGTAATGCTGGATTCGGAGGAATCTTCTGCGATAGCCAGGGAAACACCAGGTGGATCTACGCAGAGTGGGGTGGAGAGATGACAAACAATGAGGCCGAGTTATGGGCGGTTCACCAAGGGCTGAGAATTGCGATTCGAAATGGCTACAGAAATCTGGAGATTGAGGGCGACTCTCAGATGGCAATTGAAATCTTAAAGAAGCTAAACAACGGGAGTAATTGGGAGCAGGTTACCAACAGTTGGCGAACGGCTCGGATCATCCAAGAGATAGCGGAGCTGTTGAAAGGAGTTGAATACAATATTTTCAATCATTCAAAAAGGAATGGAAATCGAGCGGTGGATTTCCTCGCGAATTAGGGTTGCAAAGGTCAAGATGGCAAGGTCGACAACTAGTGGAGGACGGTACGACCCAGCGGAGAATGGGAGGATCTGGCCAGTATTATCAATAATGACCATGACCAAGCATAGAAGGAAAACAATGAATAGGTTACACACGCGAATCTTAGTATTCGTGCGAGAGACAGGTGATATGGATCAACAAGCCCAGACATTTAATGATTGTTAGACACGGCTTAGGGAAGATATCATGGATCAGCATGCGGGAATAAAACTAGAATGTGCGAAAACTGAAAGGAAAAATCAACCTTGCAGCAATCCAATCAAAGCTAATAATCGGAAAAGAGGAGGAAAGGATATGTCAGAGTCCATAAATGGCAATGAAACAAATAGGACAGTTGATAGGAAAGGAGAAGGGCGAATTAACAGATGGCAGTGGAAGGTTAAGCAGACAGGTAGGTGGAGCGGGGCTGGAAGTTTTATAAAGGCACGGCAGCAAGGGACTCGACAGCGGAAGAAAATCATTGAAACCCACAGAGGGATAGGAGGAGCAGAGACAGTGAGCAGTATCAGAGAGAAGCTACACCGATACCCTGCAAAGTATACTATGGAGACCAGGAAGCGAGCCAGGATTGCCGAAGAAATGGAGGTCGAGCGTGGCAGAGAAAGAGACAGGAAAGGCAAAGAGATCGTGAAAGAAGAGAAAGTGGAAGAGATATACGAGATTTGCAACGACTCTGAGGAGGATGTAGATAGGCAAATAGCTAGTGGGCAAAACAGAAATGAAGACGAATGGGAGCAGCAGCAAATCAATGATGATCAGCGGGGCCGGCGAGGAGGAAGGGTTAAGCACAGAGGTCGTCAGCGGGAAAAGAGGCAAGTGGAAAGCGACCCGGAACCGAGAAATTGGAGAGGCAGTGGAGCGAACAGAGCCCGAGGAGCAAGGGGAGGAAGACGTGAACAGAGGAGGAGACCCGGAAGAAGGATGAGACAAACGATGGAGCAGAAAGCCCAGCAAGCTGAGAGGGCTTATTCTCAGAATATATGCCCCAGAATTAGGAGAATTATTCAGAATATGGAGGAGGAGGCCATTCAAGCTCAGTCGGATTCTGAGATGGAACACTGGGAATTTCTTATCCATGACCCTGGTAATACTAGAGGCAGAATGTCAATGTTTAAACAGTGCCTCCATATATACTGGGTAATGAAGAGGTTATTGGCTAAGGCCCTGGAGCAAGCAGCAACTGAGATGGTAGAACTAGCGCAGGGAGTTCCAAATCTGAGGAGGGAGCTTCGTATTATTCAGATCACCTTGGAGATGCAAGAGAAAAAGATGGACGAGATTTAGCAGATGATAAAAGAAGGCCAGCAGCATGGCAACAAGGAGACGACCCAGCGTCCAGAGGCAACAGCTGAGTGACTTTAGTTATGTTTTACTTTTGATGAATATGCATAATATAGATAAGGTAGGCAAGTTTCAAAGTTTAGAGATAGATAGCAGTTATATGCATGTCAATAGAATCAGAAATTCGAAAGATTGTCTAGTGTATTTAGCTTGGATAAACAGACTATGGTCCTTTTATTTTTGGTCGGCGGTTAAGAACTTCAGGTGGCTAAAACACTCGGTTTCCCCAAGAGGGCGAGTGGAAGGCAACCCCCATTTTGATGTTCTTTTTTGATTTGAAGAAATAGAAAGAAAAGAGTAACACCTTAGCCTACAAAAAAAAAGAATATATTAACACATCTAAATTAAATGAAAAATTTTCCTAAAAAAGATCTAGATAATAAATAAGATTAAGACATGGTAAGGAATTTGTGAACCTTGAGAAAGATCAAAATTAACTTTTTATTTTGATTATTATAAAAGCATAAAATTAACTATATTAGGATAAAAACAAAAAAATGGCTTACTTTTTCTTTATTTAACTAAATACACTAATTATAATTAGCTAATATTATCATTATATATAATTTTTCACTAATCAATAAATATATTTATACAAATTTAAATTTCGTTTATATTTTTATTATCATAAATTTTTTTTTTTATTTATTTTTTTTATTTAAAATAAATAATAAAATCTTATTTTAATTGTCATTGTCAATTATTTGTTTATAGTAGATATGGAATTAACTACTTTCTATTTTTTTAAGTGATATGGTATATTTACTTCTGTTGATAAATAAATACTAATAATTAAACCAATAATAAATTTTACTTTTATATGTATTAATTTTATTTTATTTTTTAAATAAGGGATGTTTAGGCTGACTATTTTTAAACTATTAGATATGACATTTTTGATATTTTAAAAAAAATTAATAATTCACATATCTATCTTAATTATCAGAGGTTGATATATACACTATCGATATGTAAACATAGGATTAAACTGTGGATATATAAACTTTTTTTTAATATAAAAAAAATTTAGAACACAAAAATTACACCACATAAAATTTAATTTAATCCCTTTCTCATTGCGATAAATCTGTGTTGAGATCCATTAATATTGGATATACTGATCGCTCTAAATTGCACAGTACATTAAACGCACAGAAACGCTTTACGTCCAAGGCGAGCGCTACCAGAAGGGCGGTTCACCTTCACTCCATTTATCGCTGCTTTCATGGATAATCCATATACCACTGTCAAATTGTAACGAGGAAATTATAATTAAAGATGGTTTTAACGACCCAAGAGATAAAAAATTAATCACAGCTACGGCGCTCAATATTATTACTAATCACATCTGATGATGGATTCAACTGAAAAATATCATTAACTGGATCAACGTCTTCATTGGCGACGGCGGTTCATGTGTTCTCCAAGCGCTTCTGATTTGGAAAAGCTGTGTGGAGAAAACCAGCAGGTGTCCTCCTCAGATTCAGATTTTGCAACGCCACCTGCAGGTTTCCTCAACACAGCTTTTCCAAATCAGCGGCACCTTCAGCTTTTGCAACGCCACCTTCCTCCTCAATGCCTGCCTTTCCTTTATAATCTGCATGAGAAAATAAAAATTTATTTATTAGGAAAAATTTAAATCAAAAACTCTAACAATTCCTAGTCCCAGTTAACAGCTGTAGAATGGTTGTAATTCGATATCTTAGAGTTGTTACTGTATCTTTACAGGGGTTGCTTTTTTTAATTTAAACAAAATGGCATCTGAGCTAGTAAATATTGAACCATAAAGTTTGACAAAATAATCGAACTGTCCGAGACTATGTCTTCAAGGAATTAAATTATTATTTAATAACAAATTTTTAAACACAGCTAACTATCATAATTTACTTATTATGGAACGTTATAGATTAAAATAAAGACAACTTAAGTAAACATGTCATTGAAATCTATTGATCACTAGCCTATAGGTTAGTTTAGTTTACTCCGAGTTTATAGGTTAGTTTACTCCGAGATTAATTCACAGTGAGAGAGAGAATCAGCTACAGATTCACTCGTAGATAGATAAACCTGCATGTGCATGCTGATCAAATGGGTTAATCCACCTCGGCATGTGATTTATTTTATTTTATTTGTTATAAATCGTTTTAAGTTTATTTTAAGTATTAATTTTATTATTTAAATTTTTTAGGAATTTATTAAGAATATGAAAGTAAGTTTATTCGTAAAGTTAATTTAATGTAGATTAATTTTAATGGAAATGGTTAAGTCTTAAAATATGGTCAAATCTGCATGTGCATGCTCATGAAATGGGTTGATCCATCTGGTAAATGATTTATTTTATTTTATTTTATGTGGTTATAAATTGTTTTATGTTTATTATAAATATTAAATATTGATATATTTAAAATTTTAGAATTATAAAAATAGGAAAATAATGTTTTATTTGTAAGTTAATTACTATGTTTTAGGGGATTTTTTTTTGGAAACAACTCCTCTAGCTGTCAATGTGTGTATTATTCTGAGTCATTGGATGGAATGTTAAATGGTCGAAAAAGCTGTCAGTGTGTATTATTCTGAATCATTGGATGGAATGTTAAATGGTCGAAAATACTAAGAGCATCAGATTAATAGTTAATGTTTAAAAAAATAAAAACTAGCATTTGCACCAAATGTTGCAAAAGAAACGCGGTAAGGCATAAATTGAGGAACAATCACTACATGGGAATGGGCAAATCTAAATGAGATGCAAATATGTAGCAGAAATGAAATTCTAACGCTGTATAAACAGAAGTTGATTTAGGGTGCCTCACACTATTTTTTATTAATTATTGAATTAATATTGCATATAAATCTCATAAAATTCAATCAACTTATAATTTAAGGCTCTGATCTAAATTTGACTTTGGGTCATTAACAAGGTGATGCTGCGTCTCAACTACTTAACCACTAAATCATAGGCCAACAAAGAAAAGACTGCAAAATGTTATAGGCATTACCATAGTAAACCCGATGACTCTACACACATGAATTTTTGGGGGAGAGTGTTATTGGAATTAATAAATGGCATAATAGGAGCAGAACCCTTGTCTTGCTTCCAATCCTCGTTTACAAAAGAAAGCTCATTCTGAATGATATATCTTAGGTTTGGATCAGAAGGCAGAGTCGAAGCCTATGATAAAAAAGAGCGACATTTTTTCTTCACTTCATTAAAGCGACTGTAAGTGGGAGTGGGAATATAATTTTTGTTAGTTTTGAAGGTAGATGGAGCATCAAATTTCAGTAATTTGTAAGGGGATGAACTGGCCTCATTGCAGTTATTGTGGTCTAAAGTGGTTGTTAGCTATTTTTGTGGTTGATGTGAGTAGTTTTGAGAGTGTGGCCTCAATGCATAGTGTTCTTTGTCTTCTGTGCTTCTATTGCATTGTCTACAAACTCATTCTGGTGAAAATTGGGCTGGCTAGGAATTTAATGCAGTACCTGCTCTACCAGTGAGCTACCTGCCCTTTTGATGATGGGCATCGTTACCGGTTTGATATCAAGGTGTCAATTGGTACCTCCAGCATTCCATTGGGTTAATGCCAAATGGTGTAGTAGCACATACGTAACTTTTGTAGTGACATTTCGGGGGAGTAGTTTAATTTCTGTTGATATTCACCTTCTTCTACTAGCTAAAAACGTGTTTTAGGTATGGTTACTCAAGGTTGAAGTTATGATAACAAGAAAGATCAAGGCCTAGGTTTTGGGCCGAGTTCTTTGTATGTTTAATCTGCCACACGTGCCTCTGGTTAGAGTTCCTTCTTGAAAACTTACTTGAGTTGGTGGAACTCGGAGTTCATAACACTTTCCAGGCTATTTCAAAAACTCATTCCATATTTTCATGCAGCATTGCCTCAAAGTTTCCATATCGGCACTGGTTGCCTTTTCTCTAGACCAATCCCGGTTCAATTATGCAAGTACTCTTCTTAATAGCAAATGCTGTGTTGGGTGCCAAATTATACATTTTTGTTATTGAAATTCAAATCGAGAATATGGTAATATGGTCATATGGTCATATGGTCATATGTTTATTGTGTTTTCTATTTTCCAGTTTTGGTATGCCAATCATGTACACGAGGTTTTTTTTCTTATCTTCACAAGATAAGATAATGCATGCTATGTACGTTTAGGAACATTTGAAATCTTCTAAGACTTGATGGAAACAATAGATGTTACTATGGAAAAATCAGATGAATCCAAATTAATATCACATGGATCTTTTGATGAACTAGTAGTTGTACCTAAGCTAACCTTAACTGACAACACCTACAAGTCATCACCAACTCCCGTGTTTTATGATGCTAAAAAATAACTTTTAGCCTTATCTGTTACAAAAATGGTTCTCCATCAACAAAAAGAGCATTCTACATCTGCAAGTGAATGGATTTATTTGGATTTTCATCACTCACAAGGAGGGGACTGCAACAACATAGTTGTTTTTCTCTTCAGTAAAATATACAAGATGAAGACGACTGCAAATTGATTAAATTTACAGATCCTTCTTTGAAAGTGACTTCAACTTTTTTGAATATAATGGAGTATTTTGATAAGCACCAGGATAATCAACTTGAAAATAATGGTCCAAAGCTCTCCGAAAGTGTTGGTATATCAGATATTCCAAGGTTCAAGTCTGAGACTGTTCTGGGTGGGGTACCTAACAACATTGACATGAAAACACAGGATAATCTACAAAATGCACTTCAGTCAAGAACTAAGAAAGCCTCTTTATTGTTCAACTCTATGTTTGTATCCAGTGATCTGTCATTTTACTTGAATGCGAAAAGAAGTTTTGTAAGATGTGGAGATCCTTCAGCAAAAGAAGCAAGTAGCATGCAAAATTCTTTGTATACCGATCTTAATGAATTCTCAAATACTATTTCATCCGATTTTTATTGTCAAAAGAACATGATACAGCTTCATCATATTGAGATGTCCAAATCTGTCATAGACATTATTGATTGCATTCGAACGGATTCTGAAATGGTTTATGAGTTAGATAATGAGCTAAAAAGAATAATACATACATTTCCAGACTTGAAAAAGCTTTGTATTGCACATGTTAATTAGGTAGATCTAATGAGTTTGATCAAGGATAGGGTTTCCCAAATAGGTTCCTTGAAATATGAAACAACTTTGAGAGGACTAGGCACTATGCATATATTATAGAAGACAACTTTTGATGTTTGTTTCTAAGTGTTCAGGTAGCATATTTGTATTTGATAGAGTTGGTTCAAAGCATAGAGTTTTTGGAAGATTCTATAAAACTACCCTATTTTTTGCTTAAATATGCCTTTCTTGACCATCAATAAGCACTTTGGATGTAATGGCACCAAAACAGAGAACTTTTGGAGGAGAGTCTACCATGGACTTCATTTCCATTTTCTTATACATTTGGTTAGATGTACCTAATTTGTTTAATGCATATATAATTTTTTCTGAGTTCCAATAAGATGCTCACTAAAAACAAACAGATAAATCTGATGTCGCCTTGCACCAATAAGTAAATGGTGTAACGTTTCAATTTAAAACAGCAGCATTGGTCCACAATAAAAAAAGCCTTCAAGAGCCATCCATTTCCTCCAACTAGCTACCTCGAACATCTTATCAAGTGATATGATACAACCTTGGCTTTTACACCAGCAGGTATAGCGATGTAATCATTCAGTTAAAACAGTAGAACTTTTGCACAGTAAGACAGTAATGAAGGGTTATCTACTTTGTCGAATTGGCTACACCATTTTTTTAACTGTTGAAAATGCATCATATACCACATTAAAAATCAAAGAGATCTAGTGATTGACAAAATATTTTGTAAAAAAAATACTTGTTTAGATTATAACAAGTAGATCATTGTTTACACAATGGATCACAAATAGTCCATTTGTAAGGGAATAATAATCCGTTCACTTGATCAAACAAGGAAAAGGGTACATGGTCGTAGAAAATGTGGATTCAAGCTGCTGCTGTAACGTTTTTTAGTAACTCACTTATTTTGATGATTTTTTTTGGTTTTGTCCAGATAAAAAAAATACTTGTTTAAATTATAACAAGCAGATCATTGTTTACACAATGGATCACAAAAAGTCCATTTGTAAGGGAATAATAATCCGTTAACTTGATCAAACAAGGGAAAGGGTACAGGGTCGTAGAAAATGTGGATTCAAGCTGCTGTTGTAACGTTTTTTAGTAACCCACTTATTTTGATGATGTTTTTTGGTTTTGTCCAGATATTTTTCCATGAACAGGATAAAAAGTTGCAATAGTATTTTTTTAAACATTTGTTAAATAAAATGCTATAGTACTCCATGCACCTGCCATGCACCTCAGTTTTTTAAAACTAACTTGTACTTGGATGTAATAGGCTGTAAATCAGAATTGGAAGACAAAAGGATAGTGTGTGAAAAAGATGAAATACATAAAACAAAAAAAGACTTTCCTGTAAGCCTCGTACCATGCCACAGAATGGGCCTTATTGCAAATGGCCAAAGCCTCTAAGTCTGTGTTTCAGCGCATTGGACATTGGGATTTTCTCTCCCCTTGCACGCAGTTATGATATATAAGGGGGCTTCTATCTTTATTGCAATTGGTTGGATGGACCCAACAAAATGGTAGCTAAAGGAACACTTTGATCTTGAGCTTGGAGCAAAGGGTTTCATTATAGTGATTTTTGCAAATCTAGAAGACATAACCAATGTATTCGAGAACAACATGTATTTTTTCAATAATGTGGGGTTATTCATGAAATTCTGAAAAGAAAGTTACAACCTAGAAAAGGAAAAATTGCCAATAGCCCCATTTTCTTATGCCAAAAGAATATCGAGAGGAGAAAATCATAGAAGGCATTGGAAACATGATTAGAGATTTTGTGAAAATATCCCCATTTTCTTATGCCAAAAGAATATCGAGAGGAGAAAATCATAGAAGGCATTGGAAACATGATTAGAGATTTTGTGAAAATATCTAAAGTGACCGAGCGAGGACACTACACCTCATGTAAGGATATGTGTGTATATGAATATCTCCTTACCACTTTCAAAGTCAATCGAAATCTCCTACCATGATGAAGTTTAGCAACAACCTTTGGATTATGAGCATGCATTGTTTAGATGTCATAGGTGCTATGAATACAACCATCTCTTCAAGGATTGTCCCCTGAATCTCACAGAGGAAATAAAAGAAAATCAACATAAATTAGACCACGAGGGTTTTTAGAAAGTCCAACCTCATCGAAAAAACCCTCAAGCACAAAATGTGGCAATGCCATAGGAGCCTCTTCAGTGTGTTGATTTTTCCTTAGGCCCTAGATCTGGTTTGAGGCTAATCACGCACACAAGCACACTAGAAACCCTCAACTTACAAGCACTTAACAACCACCCTGTTTTCCCATCAATTCACACATTCTCTTTCGAAAATCATGGAATGCTAATCCATTTTAAGAGATCTCCAAAAAAAATAACACAACTTTGAACAACCATAACATTTGTTTGTAACATCAGAACTGTGCAATATGAACAATTCTAGGGCTCTTAAAAGATCTACAGACTAATGCAAAAGAAATTCAATTCTTGGTTCCTCAATTGCGAGATACAACCTTGGCATCTTATTTAAAGTATTTTTCATCTCTATACTTTTAAAATAGAATAATTATTTATACTTATAACTTACGCTCTGTGGTCTTGGATCCAAAATCCTTGTGATTAGATTCCTGACCCCATGAGAGAACCATGAAGGGAAGGAAAACTCCGCTTTGCAAATCTATGACCCAATAAAAACTCTACCATCAGCTGAAAGCAACCAAAAAGTGTTGTGAAGTAAAATATGATTAAGTTAAAAACAAGATGACAAGATTGATTTTTCATGTGCATCAATATCTGAGACAGAGAGCCAGGACTGTTACCAGTTTCCCCTTACGGGCAACAGAAATTTCAGGGTTCCCTATTTTTTTCTATTTGACACACTCAAGAGTTTTGCAACAAAATTTTTGAGAGTCACCATAAAGTTGAAAGTCATTTTGAGTATACCTTACGATATTGTTCAATTTGATTAGAACCTTCAAAGGGACAGAAACCTGCAAGAAGTTCAAAGAGAATGACCCCACTAGACCAAATGTCTGTTGCCCTTCCATCGTACTTCTGACTAACAATTACCTGCCAACCATAACCAATATGCTAGATTGATAAAGGAAAAAGACCTGCGGTGTAATTCCCATACTATCTCTAACAAATCCTAGATGAAGAGTTTGATTTGTATACCTCAGGGGCAATATAATTTGGGGAGCCACAATATGTAGAAAGTATAGGATCTGTCTGCACAAAGTGTGTATAGACACAACATTAGGATCTAACAGCAGTTGAAATAAGAAAAGGGGATATGATTACATTATTAATTTTAAAAATTCCTTGTCAGAATTTTGGAAATGGGTTTGTGATCAAGTAATTAATATTGGACATATGGAGGCATACATATTTTTCAAAGAACCCAGAGAAGTCAAGATCTTTAGACATTGCTATCAGCTGAAAGGCATTGATGAAACCAGGTTGCTTATCATTTGTCACCAAATGCTCCTACAAAATCCAAATTTGTCCCCAAATTATCCCTGTAATTTTCTTAATTTATGCAATTGCCTATACGATAGATCATAGCATAAAATAACCAATGTGTACATTTCAGAACCGTTTGAATATAGTATACATTTGTACATCATAAGAACGTTTCGAATTTTATGGAAGTCTCACTTCTGTGATACCAAATGCAGCATGTACATCATCTGAATTAGTTGTTCATCCCAGGGCTCTGCGGGAGGGTAGTAATCTTTCTTAAACCACTCATCTTCATAAATATGTGCTATTGTTATCCGCTGCAAGAGGCAGTCACATTTGATTTTTTCATGAATTTTGAAGTATGGAATAAATCCAAACAAGTTGCAATCCAGATATTGCAATATTGTTTTAGAAACAATTTATAACTTACGCTCTATGGTCTTGGATCCAAAATCCTTGTGATTAGATTCCTGAACCCATGAGAGAACCATGAAGGGAAGGAAAATTCCGCTTTGCAAATCTATGACCCAATAAAAACTCTACCATCAGCTGACAGCAACCAAAAAGTGTTGTGAAGTAAAATATGATTAAGTTAAAAACAAGATTACAAGATTGATTTTTCCTGTGCATCAATATCTGAGACAGAGAGCCAGGACTGTTACCAGTTTCCCCTTACGGGCAACAGAAATTTCAGGGTTCCCTATTTTTTTCTATTTGACACACTCAAGAGTTTTGCAACAAAATTTTTGAGGGTCACCATAAAGTTGAAAGTCATTTTGAGTATACCTTACGATATTGTTCAATTTGATTAGAAACTTCAAAGAGACAAAAACCTGCAAGAAGTTCAAAGAGAATGACCCCAGTAGACCAAATGTCTGCTGCCCTTCCATCGTACTTCTGACTAACAATTACCTGCCAACCATAACCAATATGCTAGATTGATAAAGGAAAAAGACCTGCGGTGTAATTCCCATACTATCTCTAACAAATCCTAGATGAAGAGTTTGATTTGTATACCTTAGGAGCAATATAATTTGGGGAGCCACAATATGTAGAAAGTATAGGATCTGTCTGCACAAAGTGTGTATAGACACAACATTAGGATCTAACAACAGTTGAAATAAGAAAAGGGGATATGATTACATTATTAATTTTAAAAATTCCTTGTCAGAATTTTAGAAATGGGTTTGTGATCAAGTAATTAATATTGGACATATGGAGGCATACCTCTTTTTCAAAGAACCCAGAGAAGTCAAGATCTTTAGACATTGCTATCAGCTGAAAGGCATTGATGAAACCAGGTTGCTTATCATTTGTCACCAAATGCTCCTACAAAATCCAAATTTGTCCCCAAATTATCCCTGTTAATTTTCTTAATGTATGCAATTGCCTATACGATAGATCATAGCATAAAATAACCAATGTGTACATTTCAGAACCCTTTGAATATAGTATTCATTTGTACATCATAAGAACGTTTCGAATTTTATGGAAGTCTCATTTCTGTGATACCAAATGCAGTGTGTACATCATCTGAATTAGTTGTTCATCCCAGGGCTCTGCGGGAGGGTAGTAATCTTTCTTAAACCACTCATCTTCATAAATCTGTGCTATTGTTATCCACTGCAAGAGGCAGTCACATTTGATTTTGTCATGAATTTTGAAGTATGGAATAAATCCAAACGAGTTGCAATCCAGATATTGCAATATGGTTTTAGAAACAATTTATAACTTACACTATGTGGTCTTGCATCCAAAATCCTTGTGATTAGATTCCTGACCCCATGAGAGAACCATGAAGGGAAGGAAAATTCCGCTTTGAAAATCTATGACCCAATAAAAACTCTACCATCAGCTGACAGCAACCAAAAAGTGTTGTGAAGTAAAATATGATTAAGTTAAAAACAAGATTACAAGATTGATTTTTCCTATGCATCAATATCTGAGACAGAGAGCCAGGACTGTTACCAGTTTCCCCTTACGGGCAACAGAAATTTCAGGGTTCCTTATTTTTTTCTATTTGACACACTCAAGAGTTTTGCAACAGAATTTTCGAGGGTCACCATAAAGTTGAAAGTCATTTTGAGTATACCTTACGATATTGTTCAATTTGATTAGAACCTTCAAAGGGACAGAAACCTGCAAGAAGTTCAAAGAGAATGACCCCACAAGACCAAATGTCTGCTGCCCTTCCATCGTACTTCTGACTAACAATTACCTGCCAACCATAACCAATATGCTAGATTGATAAAGGAAAAAGACCTGCGGTGTAATTCCCATACTATCTCTAACAAATCCTAGATGAAGAGTTTGATTTGTATACCTCAGGGGCAATATAATTTGGGGAGCCACAATATGTAGAAAGTATAGGATCTGTCTGCACAAAGTGTGTATAGACACAACATTAGGATCCAACAACAGTTGAAATAAGAAAAGGGGATATGATTACATTATTAATTTTAAAAATTCCTTGTCAGAATTTTGGAAATGGGTTTGTGATCAAATGTTAAGTTGATGCCTTTCCTAACCTCAGCTCTCAGAATCCATTCTGAACTGAGCAGGAAGAAATGAAATGAAATCAAATCAATCTCCAGTACGAGTAATAATAGGATGAATGCTTAGGGAATCCCTTCCATAAAAGATAAATAGAGACCCGCTGATGTTGCTTTTATGCCTAGACCGAATTTTTCTATCTAAATCTGAATTGAAGTTTTGAGTTGCATATCAACTGGTCGCTCTTTTGCCCCATTTGATAAGCATACTATTCTCTGTGTTTTTTAGTTACAGGTAGTTTAGGTGGGTGAACAGGGTTTCCAGTAGTTTAAATAGGTGACTGTGATTTTGAAACGTTAAACCTTTAAGAACTCATGGTCGGTACAAAAGCATTATGCAAATACAATACCTGGGGCAAGATACTCAGTCCAAAATCAGACACCTTCAGATTGGCTTTCCCATCCAGAGTAGGTTTTGAGGCTGTTCACCAAATTCAAAACCAATTTAACATTAAATCTTATCTTAGCACAGAGCATTATCAACTAAAATTACATAAGCTCTCATTGGGTTCATATATAAAGAGCAATTTTCATAAATATTGAAAGTCAAACTGCATACCTTGAGGTCTCTGTGGTATACATTTCTACCATGACAATAATCTATAGCATCTATAAGCTGATGAAAATATTTCCTGGCCTCTTCTTCAGTTATTTTATGAAGATAAGCCTGTACAAAACCAGCAAATCATAATGAAATTTTTGATCTCCATATTAACCATAATATTATTTCTATAAGGTGGTCAAGTTTATGTATCTCAACTTTCCTAAAAGTGTAGTCTAAATGTTCTAATTTTAGAACTTTCACTGGAATAATTTCCAGTTAGATTTTGGCGGAAATCTATTCAGAAAATTGTTGGAATTGTAGATTTCAGTTGTTGAATCTGTGCAATTTGAATGTTCCAGAGATTTTTCATGTAGCTAAATCCATTTATTTATTCCAAAAAGTAATTTAGACTCATCATGAGATTTTTGATCTCCATATTAACCATAATATTATTTTATAAGGTGGTCAAGTTTATGTATCTCAACTTTCCTAAAAGTGTAGTCTAAATGTTCTAATTTTAGAACTTTCACTGGAATAATTTCCAGTTAGATTTTGGCGGAAATCTATTCAGAAAATTGTTGGAATTGTAGATTTCAGTTGTTGAATCTGTGCAATTTGAATGTGTCCAGAGATTTTTCATGTAGATGAATCCATTTATTTATTCCAAAAAGTAATTTAGACTCATCTTTTCTGAAATTCATATGATAACAATAAACAACTATGTCTAACAACACTGTCAATTGACAAAATAGAGAAATATTTACATCATAGAAATAATTCCAAGATGCACAAATTTGTTGAGTCTTTGCAATTTGACTGTTCAAGGAGTTTCCAGGGTGTTGAATATATTTATGCATTCAAAAATGTAACTTAAGCAACAAAAAATTATGATATCACAACAATTATATAGCTGGATTCCAAAAATGGTTGACAAAATAGTCCAAGATAGAACGTTTAAACTTATCATCTCTAAAATGCCATATGATAACAATAAACAACTATGTCTAACAGCACTGTCAGTTGACAAAATAGAGAGGTATTTATGTCATAGAAATAACTCGTTTAAACTTATCATCTCTAAAATGCCATATGATAACAATAAACAACTATGTCTAACAGCACTGTCAGTTGACAAAATAGAGAGGTATTTATGTCATAGAAATAACTCTAAAATGCAGAGAGTTTAGGCATATCTGACAAATAGAGAGGTATTTATGTCATAGAAATAACTCTAAAATGCAGAGAGTTTAGGCATATCTGACTCAGGGATGGGCAATTTAGATGGGCATAATGTGAAAGGCCTGTTGTAGAATACTGCTAGTGAGAACTCTTTTCAATTTTTTATATTTGAAATATGCCATGTCTTTAGATATTTAGATAGGCTGAGCAACCAGCATAATCACACCACAACCAAACTATGTTAGTAAAAGACACCACTCACTTACAGAAATTACATTACTTATGTACAAACAAAAACGATCAGTGAACTTTGTTGGTCTAAAATTACATTTTTACTGAAATTACATTTTTCACTGAATAACACAGTATTTTTACTTTACTTTGCCTACGAAACAGTGCAATATTTGAAATATGCCATGTCTTTAGATATTTAGATAGGCTGAGCAACCAGCATAATCACACCACAACCAAACTATGTTAGTAAAAGACACCACTCACTTACAGAAATTACATTACTTATGTACAAACAAAAACGATCAGTGAACTTTGTTGGTCTGAAATTACATTTTTACTGAAATTACATTTTTTACTGAATAACACAATATTTTTACTTTACTTTGCCTACGAAACAGTGCAATAATATGCCATGTCTTTAGATATTTAGATATTCACTGACTGAAGACATATTCACTGATTGAAGACATCTTCACTGACTGAAGACATCTTCATCACAAAATCAAATAATTAATATTGGACATATGGAGGCATACCTCTTTTTCAAAGAACCAGAGAAGTCAAAATCTTTAGACATTGCTATCAGCTGAAAGGCATTGATGAAACCAGGTTGCTTATCATTTGTCACCAAATGCTCCTCCAAAATCCAAATTTGTCCCCAAATTATCCCTGTTAATTTTCTTAATTTATGCAATTGCCTATACGATAGATCATAGCATAAAATAACCAATGTGCACATTTCAGAACCCTTTGAATATAGTATTCATTTGTACATCATAAGAACGTTTCGAATTTTATGGAAGTCTCACTTCTGTGATACCAAATGTAGCGTGTATATCATCTGAATTAGTTTCTTGTTCATCCCAGGGCTCTGCGGGAGGGTAGTAATCTTTCTTAAACCACTCATCTTCACAAAATAGTCCAAGATAGAACGTTTAAACTTATCATCTCTAAAATGCCATATGATAACAATAAACAACTATGTCTAACAGCACTGTCAGTTGACAAAATAGAGAGGTATTTATGTCATAGAAATAACTCTAAAATGCAGAGAGTTTAGGCATATCTGACTCAGGGATGGGCATTTTAGATGGGCATAATGTGAAAGGCCTATTGTAGAATACTGCTAGTGAGAACTCTTTTCAATTTTTTTGCACGAAGAGAGAGAAAGGCTGAACCAGCATAATCACACCACAACCAAACTATGTTAGTAAAAGACACCACTCACTTACAGAAATTACATTACTTATGTACAAACAAAAACGATTAGTGAACTTTGTTGGTCTGAAATTACATTTTTTACTGAATAGCACAGTGTTTACTTTACTTTGCCTACGAAACAGTGCAATATTTGAAATATGCCATGCCTTTAGATATTAATATGCCATGCCTTTAGATATTTAGATATTCACTGACTGAAGATGGTTCTCCACCCATAATGTGTGGGAGAGTCCCTTACCATAGCATTTCCTGCAGGCTTATAATCATGAACATGAATGCCATGTATAATGATGTTAGTCACATACTGAACAATGATACACGGCCCGTTTGCAATGTGGACATTGACGCCTCTTCCGTCAATTGTCTTGAAACTGTTCATGATCAGCTCTTCCTTCAGTGTGATCACCATGTCTCTCTCGAAGACGATCCAGAGAGGCTCTGTTTGAATCACGGAATGACGCAGAGTGCCCGGTCTCGGATTCACAGCATCGTAGTCATTGGGATCCGTGACCCGGTAAAACCTCCCATTCTTGCCTCCAATAGCATTCCTGCCGAAGCCAATGGCGCAGTCTGCCAGACGTTTTCTGTTAGAGACCAGAGGAAACCTAAAGGAAACTTATAAACAGTTATAACAAAACAAAACAGAACAAAATAAAACAGAGAACGGAAAAGAAAAGAGGACGCTGAAAGCAAAGAGACACAGACGCCGGTAAATATGTACACGGCCGTGGAGCAGGAACGGCCAGACAAAAATTAACGAACCGTTTCAGTTTCATGAACAGTTTTTTGATCAACGATCAAATTTGGTTCAATCGTCTAACACCCCAAATCCACAGTGAATAAGATGACACGACAACAGCTAGGGTAGTTCATTTCAAATGGAAATGCCTTACGGCGTAATTAATAGTTGATTTTTATTTTATTTTTTGTTTTAACCAAGCTAAAATGTTTAACATACATTAAATTACAACATCCATTTTTACTCTTGATCGGATCAAATATTTTTTCACTCTATGCTAGTTAGCATATCATGATATTTGATAACTCTCGGGGGTTAGTAGATCCAGAGTAAAGATGAATCTATGCTAGTTTAATTCCCCCATTTAAATAGGCTACATTCCAGGTGAATACCATGGGTCAATACCATTTGCCATTTTTATTTTTATTAATACTAATATTAAGGTTAATAATGTTTTTTTGGGTATCAATAACAATCTAGTCCATGGTATTTGTCCCATAGTATTTTGCCCATAGGTTTCACCTAAATATAATGCATTTTTGAGTGTTCGTAAATATAACGTGACTTATGGAGTAAATATAAAAAAATATTTTATTTGTTTACTATACGTCTCATTTATTTGTATTTTTATTAATTTACCATACCTCTTACAAATATGGTATTTGGCCCATAGGAT
>APFE030969522.1:74526-86637 GCA_000404065.3 Pinus taeda
TAAAGTTTATAGTCTAAATATTATTATAAGCTAATAATATTTGACTGCTCTATAATTAGATTTGACAGTGTCACCGCTATTGTCTAAAAATAGAAGTCCATCTATTTTTGCCAACTTGACCAATCATCCATAAACAACATCCTACAACTCATAGACATGATCCATATGTCTAAAAATAGACATAGTCTAAAAATAGACATAGTCTAAAAATAGACTGCGCCATAATTTGCCTGCGGGCCCACTTAGTGAAGGCGACTCTTTTCACTAAGCTCCATCATCTTGTTGCAATCTCAACACAAACTGCTGTTAAGACCAAAATTAATTTTACTTCCTATAGATAGACTAGGGACTGCTATAAATAGGAAGGGACCCATAAATGCTATTTTTAGCACATTCTAAATTTAGCATTTCTTGTTGCACACTTTTCAACACTCCCTCTCAACAAGAAAGGGATTATCACCAACCCTGATCCTGTCTCTATGGAACTCAAACTTTCCCTTTGACAATGCCTTTGTCAAAATATCTGCATCTTATTCCTCGGTCGAAATATACTGCAACATTATGATCCTCTTGAACACACAATCCCGTAGGTGATGATAGCGGATATCTATATGCTTGGACCTATCATGAAACACTAGATTCTCAGAGAGTTTAATGCAACTCTGATTATCACAATATATCACTGTTGGATCCATCATCTGACCAAATAATCCCACTAGGATCTTCCGCATCCAGATGGCCTCACATGCAGCCTGACTTGCTGCCATGTACTCTGCCTCCACTGAGCTAAGTGAAAGTGATCTTTGTTTCCGACTATACCAAGAAACTGCAGCTGACCCAAGGTTGAAGATCCCTCGATAAGTTCTCTTCCTGTCTGATGGAATACCTGCCCAATCTGCATCTGTGAAGCCTTGGAGCTTCACTCCCTTTGTCTGCTTGTACAATAATCCATACTGTGTAGTGCCTTTGAGATATCTCAGCACATGCTTTGCCGCCTTCCAAAATAACTTGGTTGGCTAAACCATAGCTTGACTCAGCTGGTTCATTCCAAAGCACAAATCTGGTCGTGTGTTCACTAGATACATGAGTGAACCCACAAGCTGCCGGTAAAATATAGCAGCTACTACCTCACCTGAAGTAGCATCCTCCTTCCTCCAGTTACCTGCTAGAGGAGTCTCCATGGGCTTGCACATATCCATGTGGAAGTGCCTCAATATCTCATTGGCATACTTGCCTTGAGAAACAAATACTTCCCCATCTCTTTGCCACACCTCCATGCCTAGAAAGTAGTGCATGAGGCCCATGTCCTTCATCTTAAACTCTTTTGCAAGATCCTTCTTGCAAGACTTGGTCAACTCATCATCACCTGTCAAAATCAGATCATCGACATAAAGTACAATAATCAATAGCTTACCATCTACAATGATGTGGTAGAGCTTCGCATCCGCTTCACTCTTGGTGAAGCCCAACCTAGAGAAATAACTGTCAATCTTGGTATACGAAGTACGAGGTGCTTGCTTCAGCCCATACAATGCTCGCTTGAGCTGACACACATGTGACTCATGATCGAAGGTCTCAAATCCTTCAGGCTGCTCAATGTATACCTCTTCCTCAATATCCCCATTGAGGAAAGTTGTCTTCACATCCATCTGATGGATCTTCCAACCCATCTGTGCTGATAGTTCTAGAATTGATCTGATCAATGATTACCTTGCAACAGGAGCAAAGGTCTCATCATAGTCAATCCCCTCAACCTGTGAGAAACCACTGGCAACAAATCTTGCCTTATGTTTCTCAATACTGCCATCAACTGCCTGATTTACCTTGTAAAGCCATCGGGAAGTAACCACTGACTTGTCCCTCGGTCTAGGAACAACATCCCATACATTGTTCCTCACGATATAATCATACTCCTCTACCATCACATCCATCTAAACTGGTTGTTGCACTGCCTCCTCAAAAGAAGAAAGCTCAGTCGCTACACACTCCCCAACCAAGGCCATGTAGCCAGTGTATCTATTAGGAGATCTCCTCTGTCTATGATGAGAGGATGGCTACCCCACATTCTCTCTCGCATCCTGCATCAATCTATCAGCTTCCTGAGAGCGTTTCCACCCCTCTCTGGAAGACTCTCCAGTAGTGGTGATCTCCACCACTGGAATCTCTGCATGCGGCTGCTCTGCATCATCAGGAGGTTCCTCCTCCTTAGGAACTAGTAGTTCCTCATCATCACAATGCAACTTGAGCTCCCTCTCAAGTGACTCTCGCATGGCTCACTGCTCATCGAACTTCAAATCCCTATGCACTACTGTCCTCTGACTGGTAGGCAAAAACACTTGATAGTTGTGAGGTGTATCCGTATACCCCACAAGTATTCCCAACTCAGCTGTTGGGTCTAGCTTATTCCAAGCATCTTTGGTCACATGACATTAAACTGGTGATCCAAAGATACGGAAGTGACTCACATCTGGCCGCTTCCCTGAAAAAGCCTCTATAGGTGTCTTCATCCCCAAAATAAGATGAGGACTTCTGTTCTGAAGATACACTGTTGTATTGCATGCCTCAACCCACAGATGAAGTGGTAGGCTTTGGTCATGCAACATCACTCGAGCTGCTCCCACAATAGATCTGTTCTTCCTTTCAGCCACCCCATTATGTTTTGGGTTATGAGGTGTCGTGAGTACTCGTTTAATTCCTTCTGAAGCACAAAAGTCTTTAAACTATAGGGAAACATACTCTCCACCATTATCAACCTGCAAGGCCTTTATCTTCCTCCCTGATTCTTTCTTTGCCAAAGATTTGAACTCACAAAACTTCAAGGAGGTTTGATCCTTCTTTTACATGAAGTAGATCCAACATCTACGAGAAAAATCATATATAAAAATAACAAAGTACCTTTGCTTCGCGGTGGAAGCTGTAGAGAAGGGCCCACATACATCTGAATGAACTCAATCCAGAACTGCTCCTGCTCTACCATCTCGATCATGAAAGGAAGCCTTCACATACTTACCTAGAGTACAACCTTTGCATGTGCTTCTCTGCTCCAGGTAATCCGGTAGAAATTTGCTGCATGATCTTCAAGGCTCCATGATGCAAGTGGCCCAGTATCATATGCCATAACTCGCCAATATCTTGGCCATGCACCACTTCTACCTTGGAACTGAGAGCAGCATAATCTTCTACCTATAACTTGTAGAGATTCTTAATTCGAATCCCAATCTGTTTGGTCTATCCAGTGCCAATATGCCTTAGGAAAACCTTTCCCAAACTAAAGACTACATCATAGCCTTTATCCTCAAGCATAGTAATAGACACAAGATTCTTTTTCATCCTTGGTACATACATAACATTAGAAAGAGTGAGGGGAGAACCGTGTTCCCTCTAAAACATAACCATACCTCTACCCAAGACACAGTACTTTCCGTCATTGCCCATCTCGATCCGTATCTGGAGATCCTTCTCCTCCAAAGTGCTGAAAATATTCTTGTCACCTAACATGTGGAAAGAAGCTCCACTATCCAAATACCAAACACATCCCATGCTGGATAAAACCATGCATGCAATAAGCGAGAAATACATCTCAAACTGTGAAGCTAGTGCATCACCATCAGATTCCTTGGAGGAACCTTTCTTATTGGACTTCCGCTTTAGGCAATTATTAGCATAATGACCCAACTCATGACTTGTCAAACTTCTTCCCTCCTTGAGAAGACTTGGAATGGGATGCCTTCCCTTTCCCTTTCTTAGCTTAGAAGCTAAAGCCAAGTTCTCTTCATCATCATGTTTTGATGAAGAAGCTCCATCCCTGGTGCTCCGTCTGATCTCCTCCTGCATCAAATATGGCCATAGTCGTTCCCAATTTGGCAGTTTGTCCCTTCCATTCACTAAATCCCGGTAGCTATGCTGGCTCTTAGGAAGGCCAAGGAGTGCTAGACTCACCATATCCTCATCAGCTGTAGTAACTCCTACGCTTGCAAGCTCATCTTTGCAAGTGGTGAGCTTGTTCAAGAATGTAGAAATAGAGTCACCCTTCTCACACTTGATCTTTTGAAGCTTGTCCTTCAATGCCAACTTCATTTTATCACTGTTATTCTGATATAAATCTTTCAATGTTTTCCACATTGCAAACGGAGACTCCTTCCCATGGAGGCTTGAGACTATGTGATCTCGAACACCCTCCAAGAGAATTATCCTAGCTCTAGCCACACACTTACCCCATTCCACCAGCCCAGTCTTGTCAGTAGGCTTAGGGACTTCTTGATCAATGAAATCCTTAAGACCATTATCTTCCAAAACTGCCTCCATGCAATCCTTCCAAGCTATATAGTTTGAGCTGCCATCAAGGGCATACTCAAGCCTCAAACCATTGAACACCATCGATGAAATAGATGTGATAAGAACTTGTGATCTATATCAAGAATAAGAAACTTCGAATTCCTCCTGCTAGGATATTGTTCTTGCTTTATCACCTGTGCTCCAATACCTTGTAGAATTTTTCTACAAATTAGCTAGCTCTGATACCATGTAGAACTTTTTCTACAAATAAGCTAGCTCTAATACGATGTAGAAATTTCCCATCTGTAGATCACTTGGTAATGCAATGTACTAAAGCAAAACACTTGATCTACTTCTACAAACAATTTAGCGGAAGCTTAATCGAAATCATGAGAAACATCAAGTAGAAACATGCATAACTGATCAAGAGAATTAATCACACATAACACAAGATATATCCAGGGGAAAGCACCAGCATAAAACCCAAACCATGTACTATCAATCAAGTGGAAGTCCTCTTCACAATACAAAAAAGAATTAGCTCTCAAGATATTCAGTTCTCAATGAACTATGAAGATATGAAGATATATCTCATGAACCACCCAAGCCCTATTTATATAGGCTTTCCCTATGGTCCTTACATAGTTTTCTTAGGAAATAATAGCAAAAGCATATGCTATTAATTCCAACATACCAAAAACAACCAATGTTCCAACTACGTATTCCTTAAGAACACTAGTTCCTCAACCATGCGAAAACTACTTACTAGAAATAGTTAAGCATCTGATAGTACATTGTCCCACATCTGATCTCAACTGTGTCTTCGACATAAATGACATGCAACATTATCCATGAGTGAATCCTCAGTTATCTAAAATAATAGTTGTCACATGCATATGCAAGCATTAACAAACTATATTTTACTATTTTAACAACTTGTTAAAATAATCTAACTGGACTTGACTAGTTAGAACTAAGTCAACTGATTCTCTCATTATAGAACTCATGCTTATTCCCTCAATCAGTGGAGGAAACTCATGTGCATGCTCACAAATATTTCAAATTTGAATTCCTTAATTAATTAACTCAATTGAATTAATTATTTAATATTTCAAACTGTTGTTAAGACCAAAATTAATTTTACTTCCTATAGATAGACTAGGGACTGCTATAAATAGGAAGGGACCCAGAAATGTTATTTTTAGACATGCTATTGTTATCACATTCTAAATTTAGCATTTCTTGTTGCACACTTTTCAACATATATATAACTTAAAATATAGCTCATGGATACATCATGAATATCTCTAGAATATCTATTGTTGCATCCCCTGATGATGGACTCACTTGGTAGTCCAAAACATTGGGTTCATAAAACTCTATAACAAGTCATTCCTCCTCTATTTAAAGTTATTGAATAGTTTATATGAATGCATGAGTTAATATGTATTTGTTACAGCTAATATGAGAGGGCGGTGAGCCTTCTTGATGAACATATGATGAAACTAATGGATCAATGAACAAATCATGTATCTAAACCTACATGAACCTTGGTCACAATATGTTTGTAGAAATGATTAATTAGTACCAGACAAGCTTGAGCAAGAAAAGAGCTTGGAAATAGGTCATGAAGACTCAGGAAACCTATTGACAGAGATATGGGTAGTTGGCATGTAGGCTAGCCCTAAAAATCTGGAACAAGGTTTGTGTTGCACTGTCAGTTCAAGGAATATTTGGCCTAAATCCGCATAGAGGATGGGTTGTGCATGCAATTAAATCCCTCTAGGTGCACAAAATGTCTCACATGCGTGTGATTGGGCTATAAAGCAAGGTTTAAGAATGGTTCTAGCTCATAGAAAATAATCACTTGAAAAAGATAGGCTAATGCTAGTATGATCATGTGCCTTTGGGTGTTACAAAAGGTTTTGGACAAGTGGATCCCATTTCCATAACTGGATCTTGGACTTTGGGTCGTGCATAGTAACTCTCAGCTCATGTTTACCCTGGTGAGCTTGTAAAAGTGGGTAAATGTGGGGTGGGGTGTTACAGAGTGGTATCAAAGTAGGTTCACAACACTAGACCTCAAGGTAAATGTAGGTTGTTATGCATGCATGTTAGTTATCTATATGTTTATGACGCATGCATGTCAACGATTCTATTGCTATTGCTATTATATCCATGTACCTTATGTTGTTACATATTTGTTCTATTATCTTGATTCATGTATAAGTTGATATGATTGCGATATTATTATGTATCATGCTAATCTGGATTGACCCGTGCATATGCAATAGCCTCATTAGGAATAAATTGAGGTAATGTTTTTTTATTATGCCTTTTATTTTATCTAACAATGGTGTGTTGTAGGAAAATAGAAGGCCAGGAGATGAAGAGCATAATGGTTGAGTACAGTTCCTATTATTCCCCGTACATACCAGAAGAGAAATCAGTGGGATGGGAGAAATAAGTTGGGCAGCAGGGAGAGGTAGACTCTCTTGATATGGCAAAAAAATTAAGAGGTTTGAAGTAATTTTGATAATGAGTGGTTCATTGAAGCCTAAGAAAGGCTTGCACAAGCTCAAGAAAAACAAGTTGAGGTTAATGCAATTATCCTTCAAAGCCTTTTAGATTTACAGAAGCATGGACGACTGGGGACCATTTATGGAGAAAGGCAAGAAGAAAAGACTAATGGGGCAGATGGAAGCAAGTATTAGAGAGGGCACATGATGGACAAGGATGATATAGTAAATACTAGCAGACTCTTGGATACACTTGAGAGGAGGGCTAGTATGCATGGATTTTATTCTAGCTCTACTTTTAGGAGACATCATTGTCATCATCAGTAGCATCATCATAGGAAGAGTGAGGAGTATTTTGCAGAAGAATTCAAGAGATCCAAGCCTCCTACTTTTGATGGTGAGAAGACCAAGTCAGAAGATGCAAAAGCACAGATGTTTGGGATGAAGAAAATTTGCATACTTCTTGACTACTCAGAGAATATGAAGGCTAAGATAGCTACTTTTAGTCTCAACGGAAAAGAAACTATTTGGTGGGAATATGTCAAGCATGTAAGGGGAATCATGAAAGAGAATATGACTTTGGAAGAATTTGAAAGATTCTTCAAGAGGGAGTGCCTATATGAGAGATATCATGATGGAAAGGCCAAGATATTCTATGAGCTCAAGATGGGTTCCATGTCAGATGAAGAATATATAACCATATTTCTAGAGCTATTGAGATATGTTTCATATATCAAGGATTAGAAAGCAAAGATCCAAAGGTTCATTAGTGGATTACCATTATCATTCAATGGCATGATTAAGTTTGATGAGTCTCAGTCATTGGAGGAAGCCATCATAAAGTCGAAGCATTGTTATGAACACTCAAAGCGCAAACCTGAGTTTCAGCATGATTGGAAGAGTAGCGAGAAGACTAAAGGAAAATGCCTCAAGAAGCGAGTAAGATCTCAGGATGAAAGTGCGAAGGGAAATGTGGCCCCTCATAAGAAGTTAAGTGCAACTGAGAAAGGAAGTGGGTATCAACCAAGGGCGTAGCATAATAAAGGCAGTGGTAGAGAACCATTGAAGTGTTGGAATTGTGGTGGAGACCATCATAAGAATGATTGTCTAGTATATGAGGGTGTCAGACCCTTATATCTACAGTGCTCAGGAGGCACAAACAATTGGGGATGTAGGTTAGATCATTCCCCGGATCTATGCAACAGTTGATAATAGGCAAGAATACCACCAGTTATCCATCATCGAGATGGAAGGTAAGCTTTGTGATCGAGTTTCTTCTATTTTGATTGATCCAAGATCAAATTATAGCCATATTAGCCTTGAACTGGTGGATCAATGTCGTTTGAACAAGGAAGTGCGTGTAGAATCTTGTTTGGTGCAGTTGGCTATAGGGACCAAGATAAGAGTTCATCATTGGGTGAAATCTTGTGCATTTGAGCTTAATGGCATGCCTACAACAACAAAATTGAATTTGCTTCCTTTGGGTGCATATAATATGCTTTTGGGCATGGATTAGTTGTTTATTCATATGACCAAGGTAAATTGCTATGACAAGGCCATTGAATGCATAGATGAGGATGGAGAAAATATAGTCTTGCAAGAAAATAAGAAGCCTACATCAGTGAGGATGGTTACAACCATGCAAGTTAAGCATAGCCGCGGGAAACGATGTTTATTGCTTGCAGTTCATGTTTCCAGTGACAAAGGGTTGGATGATGAGGATGGTTAAATACTTAATAGGTATCCTATCTTACAATAGTTTCAGTATGTGTTTCCTGCAGAGATTCTAGAGTTTCCTCCTCATAGAGAACTGGACTTATCTATTGAGTTGATGCTAGGAGAAACACCAACATTTAAGGCACCTTACAGGATGAGGACTCTTGAGTTCGTGGAACTAAAGTTGCAACTTAAAGAGATGCTTAATAAAGGATACAAAGGCCAAGTGGATTGCCTTAAGGAGCAATAACGTTCTTTGTAAAGAAGAAGGATGGTACTCTCATATTGTGCATTGACTACAGGCAGTTGAATAAGGTGACCATCAAGAATAGGTATCCATTGCCTCATACTAAAGATTTGTTAGACCAACTAAAGGGAGCAGCAATATTTTCAAAGATTGATATGAGATCAAGATATCATCAGGTGCACATTAAAGAAGAAGACATCTATAATAACGTGTTTCGTACAAGGTATGATCATTGTGAGTTTGTGGTGGTTTCTTTTGGTCTTACCAATGCTCCAACCAACTTCATGTGTATGATGAATAGTTTGTTGCACCCTTACCTAGATAAGTTTACGATAGTCTTTGGGGATGATATATTGGTATATTTAAAGAATGAGGAAGAGCATGTAGAGCACCTGACATCAGGGAAAATTTTAAGAAACCCCCCAAATTTATATGTATAATAAATGGGCGAATCCCCGTGGTATAGAGAAAAATGTATAGGCTATTTTTTCATTGATATAATATACATATATAATTTTTTGGTAAATCTTTCACTGAATTATAATTTTTTTTAAATCTTCGCGATTTTTTCACTAGGTTATATGGTATTGCAAATTCTTGGCTAATCTTCTAAAAAATAGAAAAAATTGTAAAATATTGGTGATTCCTTGATCATGTATAAATATATATATAATAATAAGGAAACTATTTAGTTAAACTATAATATATTAATTTTCCATGTTTTGGAAAAGAAAAATCACGAGTAATGTTGCTCTAGGTTCTTATTATACACTATTGCAAATCTTTTTGCATGTTTTATCGTGTTTTACCACAAAGCTCTTATCACATCCCAAGGGGAAACTAGTTGGAAAGGCACCCCCAAAGGCATGTGATGTTGAACTAAAGAAATTATTTTGCTCAAACTTGTTCTTGATACATCTAGATAACTCAATCATATTTAATGTAATTCATATTTTGTAGGCTTCACATGAAAATAAAGTCTATGAGTAGCTACATCAAAATCATGAATATTTACATCAAATTCTTTTGTTTTCTCATACATCGTTTTTCTAAAAGGTAGATATTCTCCAATTCTTCGAGTTGAAATAAATCAATAACTTTAAAGTATGGTGTTTCCTCGTCATATGTAGGTTTTTCACCTAATTTTTTGATCATAGCTATTGTAGTATTAGTTGCACTTTATTCTACAGTGGACAACTCTAATAATGTTGAATTGGTAAACAATGATTTGAAATCACAGAAAATGAAAAATGAAAATGAATGGAAGATAAATATGCATTGAAACCTAATTTCCTACACGATGAAAAAATAAAGAAGGTAATAGAACAAACTCATTAAAAGACTATAGTTGGTGAGTTAAAAAATATAACACAAATATAAGCAATAGTATCTGCATGTTCATTACTTCGAAAAATATGTCACAAAACAATCATTATCAAGGGATTTTTCTCTTCAAGAATGGTAGTGCACTAAACAGTCTATCGTTCTCATCTAATAACATGTGATGATTTTTTTGCATTGGAATCAAAGTTTAATTGCATTAGATGAATGTCAGTCTCATGATAATAAGACTCCTATGATGAACACATATGATCCTAGTGCATAAAGCATTTTTCTCTTCAGTTAACTAAGCAGATCTCATTTTCCTTTCTTTACAAACAATAAGTATTTTCAAAGAAAATATAAAATAAACATAGTAGATTCTAAAAGGTAAATATTCTTTTGTGACACCACAAAGTGGAAGGAAAAAAATACTTTTCTTTTGTGACACCACAAAGTGAAAGGAAAAAAAAAACTTTCCTTAAATAATCAAATATATAAAGAAAATAGTTTATCTTTTATGTATCAAATTTCTTGTAATGTTTATTCTTCAACTCCTTATCGTTACCTTTATATTCTCTTTTCATTACTAAAATCACTTCATATTTTATTTCTTTCTTTTTCCTTGATGATGGTGGAATGTCCACTCGAATATTGGGCATTTCAAATATCGACACACAGTTTATTCCAAAAAAATATCAACAATGGTTGAAAATGTTGATGATGAAGTGGCCTATGATAGAAAACCTTGTGAAAATGATAAAGATGATAGGATTCTTGTCAATAGGTTGATTAAGGGATCATGTGAGTTTCTATGAGACATCAACTGATCAAGTAACGTCCGGAATGCTAAAGGAAACTATCCAAGTATGAAAATTAATTATGCCAACATATATGACTTGAAATGATTAGAGTAAGGATTACTTTAGGCATACTTTATATAATCATTTATTTGTTTATGATGGAATTCATGTATGATAATGATACTTAGGTGGGATATAATGAAGGAAGAAGCTTTTCATATGGCAAGATTGTTATAATCCTTTTGATTCAACCATGAATTAGTATCTCATGATTGAGTCACATGAAAATGAGTTAATGGGTAACATAATCATGTTATGAATTTGTATAACACCTGAAAATGAATGCCAATAGAGCTAGCGTGTGAGACCATATTGTTGATGGATATGGAAAGATATAATACTGCACTAGTGTCCAATTGTCTCCCTGCTTATATTGGTGTTGTAGACTTTAACCTTCTTGCAAAAATGAGGATCACCTATAGAGGAGAGCTTCCTAAGGTAATATAGAGTAGAGAAGGGAAGTTTCTTGTAGTATTCCTAAGGTATAGATGGGAGGTGACTAGATGATGAGTTGAGGTGTTGGCTAGACCTTCCAACTAATGATGGTAGAATACATGATATAGAAATGTAGTATTTTGATATCAAGCAACAAAGATAGATTGAGTAGATGTGATCATGAGCATTGGCACATTGGTTTATTGGAATAAATATTTAGTTTCATCTTGTAATGGTAGGTATATTAAGTAACCCATGTACATTGAATCATAGTTCCATTTCATTGAGTATGATTAACAACTAGAAATGATTGAATTATTAGTTTGTTATTATTATTCTAACAACACCTTATGGATGGCAGTAAATATTGAAAGAAAGAATTATATGCATAGATACTCACTTTTATTTGGTTGATTGAAAAGTTTAGGTTGTAGGTAGAATGGTCTCAAATATGAAAATGAGTGTAATTCTATAAGAAAGATTAGGTGCTTACTTGATTACTAATGTAGGCATGTTAGCTTGAGGGGGGCTAACCCAGGCAGGGTAAATTTTGAGAACCACCCTAAATTTATATGTATAATAAATGGGTGAATCCTTTCACTGAATTATAAAATCTTGTAAGATCTTGGAAAATCTTTCACTGAATAATAAAACATTTTGAAGTCTTGGCGAATGTTTTGTTAAAGTATGGAACCATATATGATAATAATAAAACATATTCATTAAACTGTAATAT
>APFE030969522.1:88483-103605 GCA_000404065.3 Pinus taeda
TTTATTATTTGCACGTAAATATAAGGTGACTTATGGAGTAAATTTTAAAAAATATTTTCCATTATTCTTTATATGATTATGACTAAACATATGCAAACTTGGAATATGGCAAGAACATTATTCAATCTTTAAATAAACATGAAAATAAGAGACTTGATTTTTAAATAAAATGAATTATCCTTTTGTGACCATTTGTTCCAAAAAATAAGGTCATTTTCTTGAAATTAACCCCAATACCATGAAATATGGGAAAATGAAAGAAAAAAAAACCTTTTTTACACCAAATGTGGAGGGTGAAATAACTATCATAATTACCTATTCTTGAAAATTAGGGTGAATGGAAGGTTGTAACTCCTAATTTCAAGGGCTAAATTTACTTTTTTTACTCTCTCCTTTAAAATAAGGTGGGCTAACCTCCATACCTAATTTTTTTATAAAATAAATTTGAGGCGATTTGTAACAATGTACTATAATACAAAATATTTGTCCAATAAAAATATAAAACCCCTTAATTTAGCCCAAGGGCGAAAATTCACCCCTAAAATTTTCCATGAACTTAGCCAAACAAATCCCTACACTACTGGCCCTTTCGGCAACAGCCCGTGGAGCACGGACTGTGATCTCACCCGAAGAAGTATGGGGGGATGTTGGAACCAAGTTTTTGCACCCTTGGGATGTCTAAGGGGTCGATTTAGTCCAACTGTGAATACCTTCGTGCAGGTTACTTCGCGCACTGCCCTGACCTGCGAGACCTCTGCGATCTATTATATTTGCCTTCGCGTAGCCCTAACCAGGGGCTGAGATGCTTTCGCACTGCGATCTGCGCTCTTTCCCCAAGTTACACCTCGGTTCTTACTTATCTTCTTATAAATGTTAGTTAACTTCGCGTAAACAAATACTTTATCTTATATTCACTTAATCAACACAATCATATAAGTTCGTGCATCATATAAACATCATAGATGTAATTTATACCAAATACGTTCAATGCAAGAAAAATTAAATAAATACATAGGAATGGTATAAAATTCTCTTTGTTAATGCTTCAATCAGTTACAAACTCAACCTGCCCTACACACTCAGCTGCAAGGGTCCACGCACTCAACTGCGGACTACTAGGCCTCTGCACACTTAGCTGTATATCCTTCTCCTACTCTACGACCCAAGACTCGACTCTACACTTAGATAAGACTAAATTCTTCATCCTTCATTCTCAATTGATTCTCTTCATTTACAACTTAGAGCCTTGCTCTATTTATACAATCCCATGGTTCGCGGACCAAGGGTAGATCTCTAAAGCCGACACTACATTTACAAAAATGAGGGCAGACAACCCTATGAATCATTTTCAAGTTCGTGCTTCGCACCCACAAAATGTAGACCCTTTACATCAGATTTAGTCAAAATATGGGCTTTAAGCCCAAAAACTTTCCTTGGGGGATCCAGCACCCAACAGGCCCCAACACAAACATCATGACTCGCCCTCGAGTCACTCTGTCGGTGCAGAGATATTCGCACAAAGACCTCCCAAATTTTCCTGAACTACTACAAGATCGGCAATGCACTGAGCAGTTGCCTGTTGTACCTCCTGCGGCTAGTCAGATAGTCGGGCCACCTGTATATGGCTTCAATCGACTACTGTTTACTTTTCCTAGGAAGATTTCGCCATTCAGTTTCACCAACTGCACTGTGCCACCATCTATGATTTCCTTAATAACATATGGTCTAATCCAAGGCATGAAAATGATCAAATCTCAGCGGTAGTCCCCAAATTCGTTAGTGTAATTGTGTGCATCCTGTTTTATCACCACGGTTTTCTTATAAAGAAAGTCCTTCTGTATTCCTTCCTCAAGCTTCTTGACTTATGCTTGCACCATGGAACTTTTCTCCCTCAACCAAACTCTTTCATTCATCAGTTCTTGGAGCCTAAGATTATCCTACTGGATCTGATCATCAAGTCCCAAGCGTTCTTCTTCGAGCTCTTCCAACTGCGCCATCCCTTCTTCCAAGGCTCTGTGAACTGTCAAATCCATGGGCGCTGCTATGCGCAGACTAGGCATGATATACTCCATCATCATTATAGTGTTCGCTCCATAGGCCAGCCTAGAAGGCGTCTGTTCCATTATTTTCTTGCACGTTGTCCTATATGCCCATAAGACTGTTGGTATGCACAAGTCCCAATCACTTCGTTACGCGTTACATACCTTGTTTAGTGCTTCGCACACTTCGTTAAATGCTTCCCCATGGATAACCTTCTGCGTGCTCGCTCTCTCCACAGTCTGTCATTCCAACTTGAGGAACTGTTCATGCATTTGCCCCTCAACATGCTTATTGACCGTATTTCCCAACACACTGTTCATGTGTATCCGTGCAGGTTGTTTACCATATGCCTGTACCTACCTGGACAGATGAACGCACGCTATACCTACCTGGACAGATGCACGCGCGGACCATCCCGTCCATTGTATTTATCGGGCAATCGCATTATAGGTTTCCCAAACCGTGAGTGCAATACCCTCCCACATGCATGCCAGTATTCAAAGCTCCCTTTGTGCATACCCCACCATCTTGCGGGCGTAGCACGTAGTACCCAATTCAAGGCCTAGAAACGTTGCTTTTTTGGCACCTCCCTTTTGAATCTGTCCAAGAAAGCATCTACCTCACCTAATCCATCATAAGTAGGGAGATCTCTCACTTCTATTGATACGAAATGCAGTGACCTTGTCATCATGTTACAATTAAGCGTGGTTACATCGTGTAACCGGTTTTGCCATCGTTCTATATCCTCATCTTAATCTGAAGTGCAGGAGCTTTCCCACTTCCATGATATTCTTCCATCAACAGTGGGATTTACCCAGTCTTGCTCTCGCATGGTTATCTTGCAGATGCAGTCTAAATCATTGTTGCTTCCATAGTCATGCACCGGCTCTGTATAACGCGATCCCTCTGCAGGGTCCAAGGGTATAACTACGCGCAAAGACTTATTCTAAAAAATCATCTTGCGCTTCTTCAGATTAATCACCTCGTTCATGTCAGTGGCCCAACCAATTCCTAAGAGCGTGGGGTAGGGATTGTTGTCATCAACAATCTCTATTACTTCAAATTTTGCAAGCGCACTCACTCCCTCAATATCCACAGTGATTCCTTGCAGTCTTCCCATAGGTATTATCTTCTGTTGGTTCGCCATTCGCAGCTGAATAGGAGACCACTGTTGAAAAGTGTGCAACAAGAAATGATAAATTTAAAAAGTGCTAAAAATAGAACTGCTAAAAATAGCACTTCTAAAAATAGAAGTTTGGCCAATGAGCATTTTGGCCACCTTGGGTGAGAGGTGAAACTACTAAAAATACAATCTTCTAAAAATGTCATTTCTGGGTTCCTTATTTTTAGCAGTCCCTGGTCTAACTATAGGAAGTAAAAACGAATTTGGTCTTAACAGCAGTTTAAAATATTAATTAATTAATCTCCATGAGTTAATTAGTTAAGGAAAAACAAACTTGAAGTCTATGTGAGGACATGCAACAGTTTATCTATTAATTGATGAATTTATCCATCAGTTAAAAAGATAAGGATGAGTTGAAATTATGAGTTCTAATTAGTTGGCTTAGGTAACTGAGTCAAGTCCAGTTAGATTAATTTAACACGTTAAATTAATGAGATTTAGTTTTTTAATGCTTGCATGCATGTAACAACTGGTATTTTCAGATAACTGAATATTATAGCTTAAATAACTCATGCATGTCAGTTCAAACAGAGACCCAGTTGAGATCAGAGAAGGGACAATGTACTATCAGTTGGATGAATATTTTTCCTATAAAAGAAGCTCATCTATGATGATGATTTATCTTCTTTATGTTTGTTTAATTATTTCAAAGGTTAGTGTTGTGTGTGAGGTGAGAATCACACAGGTTGCAACTGGAGGACCCAGGAATTTTTTTGCATAGAAATAGGAGGCTTGGAGGGTAGAGGAGAAGGTTTGTGAGAAGCCTTTGACTGTCTATGAGTAGCAGAGGGATTGTATTGAGAGCTGGCTAGCTGTGAGAGCTAAGGCTTTGTGTAATCCTGACTATATTTGCACTTGTATGATAATACAGAGTTGGGGTTTTAGGCTGAGGCTTTCCCTAGGTTATATCTTTTCTGTTATGTGCGATTGAATCCTTCATATCAGTTATATGTGTTCTTATTGATGTTGCTCATGTTTAATTAAGCTTCCGCTAATTTTTTTGTAGAAGTAGATCAAGTGTTTTGCTTTAGTACATTGCATTACCAGGTGATCTACAGGTGGGAATTTCTACATGGTATCAGAGCTCGCTGATTTGTAGAAAAATTCTACATGGTATCAGAGCTAGCTGATGTGTAGAAAAATTCTACAAAATTCTACATGGTATCAAAGCATAGGTGATCAAGGAGAGAATAATATAATAAGAACATTTCAAAGTTTTGAGTTTTGGGTCGAGAGTTTGCAGAGCAGATCTGAAAATTTATGTACAAAATTTTCAGAAATAAATAGTAGATTTGGATTCCTTGCGGAAAAATACCCAAAATTAAAAAAATAAAAATAAATAAATAAAAAATAAAATAAAAATCGGCTGAATCGGAGTTCGAATGAGGGAGATATCGCTGATTTTAAATAAACTCTTTTTCTAGAAAATTTTGTGACAGTGGGAAAGTGGAAATAGATTGGTGTGCTAGCCAAGAACCTGTATGCACTTGAGGTACAAGATGCATGCAAAGCCTCGAGGAGAAAGGCAAAGGTTAGATACTTGGTGGTTAAGAGGGAGAGTAAATTACCTCTCAACATGCAGAGCCAGAAGAAGTCTTAGACAATTGTGGAGGAGCCATGATTGGTGCAGCAACTTCAGGAGGTTGTGGAGCAGCCACAACAGGTGAAGTTGAGAGGAGATCGAGTAGAGACATCTACTCATGCAGAGACCTCCAGTAAGGGGAAACTTTAATCCAGGTGAGCAAAGGGATCACATGCAACCATACCTCCAGGTAGGAGGTGGGGAAATGTAGAGTGATTGTCCCAAGGAGGAGGGGCAGGATCCTTGAGGTACCCAACCTCTTCGATGAAACCTTGCTATAGGAGCCCCGATGTGGAGTAGCAGGAACTGACTGATTGGGTAGAGATAGATGCGGATGGAGTGGCAGAGAGAGCTACAGTGCAGGGAATCCTAGGACAGCGCAAAGCATGCAGGCTCTGTAGTTTTTAACCCCGTACAGAAATTACTTGCATACGAATTCTAAATCACAGGAAAAAATAAAAATGCGAAAGCATAACACATAAAACACATATACACAGAGATTTCCCACTGGATCCCAAAACTGAGACTACCAGCTTGATTTTTCCATTATATTCCTTTCATTGTTACAATACATATTTATACATGCCGAAGCATCCAATACCATGGACCGAAAACCATCGCGTCCAAAACCATGAACCGAAAATCATAGGTAGGTTCGCCCAACCTAATATAGGGTCCAAAAAAAAAATTCTCGGGGCGCTGCCCCGAACCCCATAGAGGGGAGCTACCCGTGCCCCTTGAACCCCCCTGTGACCCCCCCACTGCGCAACGAAGGGGGGGCTCCACCCCCCCTCTAATCCCCCGGTTCACTACGTCGGTTAGTCGTGGAAAGAATATAACACAACCCAATAATCTCCCACTTGTTGTTTTCTTTCCACAGGGGGCCACAGGAGAGCTTAGTCATTTTTCCATCCTTGAAATGCCCATTGTTTCTCTACACCAAGAGAACTTCTCAGAGCTCACAGATTTTGTCAATGCATCTTCAATATTCTTCAAGGTGTCCACCTTTACCAGCAACACCTTTTTGTCTTCTATCATATCCCTCACAAAGTGATACTGAACATCAATGTGCTTTGTCTTTGAATGATAAGCAGGGTTCTTTGCCAAGAAAATTGCACATTGGCTGTCACAGTCTATCCTTATAGCTCCCTGTACTAACCCCATACTTGAACACAATCTCTGCAACCAAACTGCTTCCTTGCTTGCATGAGTGGCTGCCATGTATTCTGCCTCTGTAGTTGATAGTCCCACTACAGATTGTTTCTTACTCATCCAACTGACTGCACCTCCAAATAGGTTAAACACATACCCACTTGTAGATCTTCTCTGATCCAGATCTCCAGCCCAGTCTGCATCAACAAAGCCACGAACATCCAACACTCTGTCCAATCTTGTTCTTCCTTGGTAGCACAAACCATAATCACTAGTGCCACGCAAATACCTGAAAACCCGCTTCACTGCTGTCTAGTGCTCCTTTTTTGGTTTTGACATAAACCTGCTCAATACTCCCACTGCATGTGCAAGCTCTGGTCTAGTACAGACCATTGCATACATCAAGCTACCGATTGTACTTGCATATGGAACACGGGACATGTCCCCTTCCTCTTCTTGTGTCTTGGGACACTGTTCAGCAGATAATCTCACGCCTACAGGAATAGGAACCTTCACCGGTTTACTATCCTACATATTAAACCTCTGCAGTATTGTCTCGACATATTTCCTCTGGCTTAACTAGAGCTTCCTCTTTGCCCGATCTCTTTTAATTTCCATGCCCAAAATATAGTTTGCAGCACCGAGATCTTTCATGTCAAATTTGGAGGACAATTGGGTCTTCAAATCCTGGATAAATTCTTTGTCATTTCCAACTAGCAACATATCATCCACATACAAGACCAGATAAATAACACGGTCACCAATTAATTTAAAATACACACAGTGATCTGCTTTTCTTCTGGTGAAGCCAAGTCCCCGTGTAAATGTATCAAATTTCTGATACCACATCCTTGGTGACTGTTTTAACCCATAAAGAGACTTCTTTAACCTGCATACCAGTTCTTTCTTACCCTTCACTGCAAAGCCTTCAAGTTGCTTCATGTAGATTTCCTCTTCCAAATCCCTGTGAAGAAATGTTGTCTTCACATCCATCTGTTCTACCTCAATATCAAAAGCAACAGCAGCAGATAAAAGTAATCTAATAGAAGTTACCTTGGCAACAGGAGAAAAAATATCACCAAAATCAATTCTCGACACCTGGGAATAACCTTTTGCTATCAACTGAGCTTTGTATTTCTCCACCTTCCCTTCTGCATTTGTCTTCTTCTTAAACACCCATTTGCTTCCAATGGGTTTCCTTCCAGCCGGCAACTCCACTAGATCCCAAGCCTTATTTTTGTGCAAAGATGCCATTTCATCAACCATGGCCTCTTTCCAGAGTTTTCCATCCTCTGAATCCACTGCTTCCTTCACAGCTCTGGGATCATCATCAGTAACAGACAAAGAAAAATTTGAATAGAAAGCAGATGGACTATACCTTTCTGGCTGCCTTCTTTCTCGAACTAATCTTCTCATAGCCGGAGTTTGTGGCCATTCATCTTCTGATTCCTCCTCTGCTACAGAGTCTGATTCTTCCTCCTTTAGTTCAAACTCTATCTTCACAGGTTCCTTTGGTTGGAATTCATGTTTGATAACATCTTCACCTCTCTAAACACCACATCTTGACTGTACACAACCTTCTGTGTGACTGGGTTCCAAAGCTTATAACCCTTTAAACCATCCTTATACCCAATAAAGATGCACTTTTCAGATTTACTATCCAACTTGGTTCATTTCTCCTTTGAAACATGTACATATGCATCACATCCAAATACCCTCAGATGTGAAAGAGAGGGTTTCTTACCAGTCCATACCTCTTGTGGAGTCTTATCCTCCAACGCTGATGAAGGTGATCTATTGACTAGGTAACATGTTGTCTCCATGGCCTCTGCCCAGAATTCTTGTCCTATCCCGACACCATTGAGCATGCTTCTTGCCCTTTCCATCAACGTCTTGTTCATTCTTTCTGCAACTCCATTTTTCTGAGGTGTATAGGGAGTAGTCTTCTATCGTTCTATACCACACTTCTTACATAATTCTTTAAATTCCTTACTACAAAACTCTCCACTTATCTGTCCTCGGCACCTTTATGTTCTTCTCTATCTAGTTTTCCACCAGAGCCTTAAATTCTTTAAACTTGTCAAAGACTTTAGATTTCTTCTTAAGGAAATGTATCCATGTATTCCTTGAGAAGTCATCTATAAATGATACATAGTACATAGACTTACCCAATGATGGAACCTTCACAGGTCCAAACACATCATTGTGCACAATAGGGAAAATTTTAAGAACCCCCCCTAAATTTACATGTATAATAAATGGGCAAATCTCCATGGTATATAGGAAAAATGGAAGGCGATTTTATCAATAATATGATATGTATATATAATTTTTTGGCGAATCTCTCACCAGGCATGGCGAATATTTTACTCAATTATAAAACCTTGTGTTTATTGAATACACAAATGAAATCATTTTATTTCTTTAAAATATCTTTTGAAATCAAAATTACCGAAATTACATATCGATAATCCAGTGGGTGTAAGATAAAATTCACCCGTGCCATTCACAGAAAGCATGAGAAAAAACCTGATACTATATATAAAACCAAGAAAAATTCAAATTCATCACTTCTAGGGACCTCATAACGACCCTGCCAATACACAAGTATGTTCCTGTTTGCAATTAGAAAAATTACCCAAATTATAATCTGTTTACTTCACTTCTAGGGACCTCGTAACCACCCTACCAATACACAAGTATGTTCCCGTTTGCAATTAGAAAAATTACCCAAATTACAATCTGTTTATTCCAACATATGTTGGAAAGTTATAGAAGGATGACTAGTGCAATCAATCCATTCCTTTTAGCCCTGGATTTGTTTCAGTTTAAAACAGAAGTATACAAATATACTTGTCAATGTCTATGCTTTAACCATTCACCTTAAGATGTTTTTACAATATAATTTCCTAAGTCTATTTAATATCTTCATTATCATAAAAACCAACCTATATCCATCTTAACTCCACATCTACCACTCTTAGGGGGATGAAATCTATTATCCCTCTGAGCACTTGGTAGACCCAGAATTAAGATGGATCCAGTAGTTACCCCTTTAATAGTCTTATTGCTCACTGAATACATGGGTCAATACCATGGGTTATCATAAACCTGGAGCTTAAAAGTTACTATTAGTAATTTATAAAAATTAATAAAATTAATAGTTGATTTTTATTTTAACCAAGCTAAAATGTTTAACATACATTAAATTACAACATCCAATTTTACTCTTGATCCACCAAGCCCTGAGAGGGATCAAATATTTTTTCACTCTATGCTAGTTTGCATATCATGATATTTGATACCTCTCGGGGTTAGTAGATCCAAAGTAAAGATGGATCTATGCTGGTTTAATTCCCCCATTTAAATAGGCTACATTCAAGGTGAATACCATGGGTCAATACCATGTGCCATTTTTATTTTTATTAATACTAATATTAGGGTTAATAATGTTTTTTTGCATGGTATTAATAACAATCTAGTCCATGGTATTTGTCCCATAGTAATTTACCCATAGGTTTCACCTAAATATAAAGCATTTTTTGAGTGCCCTTAAATATAAGGTAACTTATGGAGTAAATATAAAAAAACGTTTTATTTGTTTACCATACCTCTCGTTTATTCATATTTTTATTAATTTACCATACCTCTAATAGAACGAGGGTTATGGATTAAATATAAAAAGTGGTTTTATTTATTTACCATACATCTAGTTTATTTATATTTTTATTTATTTACCATACCTTTTGAGTAAGTATAAAAAGACGTTTTATTTATTTACCATACCTCAACTTTACTTATATTTTTATTTGTTTAGACCCTTGCATGTATATAAGGTGACTTATGGGAGTAAATATAAAAATTGCTTTATTTATTTACCATACCTCTCATTTATTTATATTTTTATTAATTTACCATACTCTTTTATAAATATGGTATTTGGCCCATAGGATTCACTTAAATAAAACCTATTCTTTAAAATGGGCGAATGGAAGGTTGTAACTCCTAATTTCAAGGGCTAAATTTACCTTTTTTACCCTCTTCCTTAAAATAAGGTGGGCTATTTGAGGTGATTTGTAAAAATGTACTATGATACGAAATATTCGCCCACTAAAAATTTAAAACCCCTTAATTCCCCCAAAGGGCGAACATTTGCCCCTAAAATTTTCTATGATTGGAGCTTTATAACACAAACCACTGCGGTATTTACAACAACGTCATATACATATACATATACCAAAAATTCATTTGCTTGAACCAACAAATAAGGAAGGATACAAATCCGGTATCTAATCAACCATCCTCCATGTAGCTTCATCAGGCCCAAAGTGCTTCCACTGCACTTTAACCTGCTTGATTGCTCAGTTTTGGAGTATGAGTTGTTTGCACTGCAATATGCATTGTGGTTCTGGCTGGAATTCTCCCTCTAGTTCCACCTACAATACAAACCAATCAATCACATGATCAACATCTTAGACATACTTCTTAAGCAATGTAACATGGAAAACATCATGGAATTTCACTGTTGGAGGCAGTACAAATCTGTGTGCCATTGGTCCAATCCTATCGAGGATCTCAAAAGGCCTGCAATATAGAGGTGCCAACTTGGCAGATGATCCAATCCTTATGGAGATCCTCTTGGGATTAGTGTGAAATTACACATGCTCCCCAACCCGAAACTCCTTGAATGCTCTATGTTGTTATGCATAACTCTTCTTCATGTCCTATGTTGCCTTCAAATTCCTTCTGCTAACCTGCATTTCTTGTTACATCTCTACCAACATGTCTAGTCCAATCAACACCCTGTTCACTAGATCACTCTAGCTGATAGGAGTATTACAAATCCACTCCTAAAATGCCTCAAATGGACTCATCTTCAAGGACTTTCGATACCCATTGTTATATGCAAAATCCACTAGTGGAAGATACTCCTCCCATTTCCGTTGTTGATGCATGGCGTACATCCTCAACACATCCTCAAGAATCCTATTAACCCTCTCTGTCTATCCATCAGTCTATAGATGATAAGTTGTATTGAAAGCTAACTATGTCCCCAAGCTTGCAAACAACTCCTTCCAAAACCTGGAAGTGAACTTGAAATTTCTATTGGATACAATATTCTTGGTAACACCATGCAACCTCACTATCTCCCTTATGAAGATATGAGCTACCTTACTAGTTGAATTCGTAGAATTAAATGCAATTAAGTGAGCTACCTTACTTAACTTGTCAACCATAACCATGATGGAATCATGTTGCTTCAATGTCCTCGACAAACCTGTAATGAAGTCCGTGGAAATGACCTCCCATTTCCACTTTGGAATCAAAATCGGCTGTAACAACCAACTGGATGCTTACACTATGCTTTTTCCTGTTGACAATACAAGCATTTCACAACAAACTCAGCCACCTCTTTCTCCAAGTTCGACCAATGATAAAATTTCTTAACGGTTGTCAATGTCTTCTCATATCCCAGGTGACCTGAATATGTCTTGACATGAAACCACCTCAAGATAAGATTCTTGAGCTCATTTTTATCTAGCACATAATTATTGTTCTTGAATCTAACTAGGCCATATATTATGACGTGATACTCCTCATCGCTATCACCTTCGCCCTGTTGTTGTAACCTGTGCTTCAACTGCTGGTATCATGTTGTCTTGCCTACAAGATTGGCTCCTGCAAGTCTGTACCATAAGAAAAGATTGCTACAATATGATTCACCTGCACTCTCCTGCTGAGAGCATTTGCAACCATGTTCTCCTTGCCCTTGATGTATCTGATCTTGAATTCAAACTCACTGGGAGTAAATAACCATCTAGCTTTCTTTGCATTCTGATTGAGTTGGTCAAGAAAGTACCTCAGTTCACTATGATCACTCATAAGAATAAACCACCTGCCAAGAAGATAATGTTACCACATCTTCAGTGCATGAATGATAGCTTCCAACTCAAGATCATGAGTCACATAGTTTTTCTCATGCTCATTCAACTTTCTTGACTCATAGCACACCACCTTCCCTTCCTGCATCAATACTCCACCAAGTCCTTCCTTACAAGCATATGCACATACAACAAACTATTTATCAGTATTTTCAATCTTCAAGACCGAAGAATTTGTAAGAAAATGCTTCAACTACTTAGAACTAGTTGCACACTCCTTAGTCCATTCAAACTTCTTCCCTTTTCTTTGCAAGGATGTAATAGGATAACCAATCTGTGAGAAGTTCCTGATGAACCACCTATAGTAACCTGCTAGTCCCATGAATGATCTGACCTCATTCACATTCCTAGGATTTGGCCATTCCATGATAGCTTTGATCTTTTCCAAGTCCACTGTTATACCTTCCTTGGAAAAAACAGGTCCCTAGTAGTGAACTTCAGACTGAAAGAAATTGTAGTTACTAAGATTGGCATATAACTGATACTCTCTCAACAATCTTAAAAATGTTTCTAAGTGCTATGAATTCTCTTCCTCATTCTTAGAATATATCAATAAATAATCAATGAACATTATCACAAACTTGTCAAGATAAGGGTGCAACACATTGTTCATCAAACATATGAAAGTAGCTGGAGCATTAGTAAGGCCAAAAGAAACCACCACAAACTCATAATGCCCATACCTAGTATGGAATGCGGTCTTGTAAATTTATTCTTCTTTGATGCTCACCTAATGATATCCTAATCTCAAATCAGTCTTCGGTAACATTGTTGCTCCCTTCAACTGATCAAACAAATCCTCAATTTGTGGCAAGGATACATGTTCTTGATAGTTACCTTGTTCAAATGCATGTAATCAATGCATAACTTGAGAGTTCCATCCTTATTCTTCACAAAGAATACTGGTGCACCTCGAGGAGACACACTTGGCCTAATGTATTCCTTATCAATCATTGCCTTAAGCTGCAACTTCAATTCTACCAACTTTGGAGTACTCATCCTATACGGTGTCTTTGATGTTGGTGTTGCTCCTATTATCAACTCAATAAAGAGATCCACTTCCATATGAGGCGGTAACTCTTAAATCTCTACTAAAAACATAGCTTGAAATTTCTACAAAATAGGATACCTCTTCAAGACTTCATCATCCTCAAAATCCTTCCCTCTGTCATTAGAAATATGACATGCAAACAATGCACACCCTTTCCAACTACTGCGCTTCGTCTACATAGTTGTAACCATTCTCACTGATGTAGGCTTCCTCTTTTCGTGCAAGACTCTTCTCTCTCCATCATCATCTAGGCACTCAATAATCTTATCATAGCAATCCACTTTAGTAATGTGAATGTACAATCAGTCCATGCCTCTAACCATAATGTACGAACCCAAAGGAAGCACATTTAGATGTGTTGATGTAGGCATACCATTCAACTCAAAAGCACAAGATTTCACCCAATGATGAACTCTTTCCTTTGTTCCTGTAGCCAAATTCCATCTGAATAATAGATGTTTGATGATCAACCTACCTATTACCATTGCTGCATAAATCCAGGGAATGCTCTGTCCAATATATCTAATTGTTTGTGCCTCCTGAGCACTATAAATATGAGGTTTTCCACCCTGATGTTGTGGACAATATCTCATGCGATGCTCTCCACAACAATTCCAACACTCTTAAGGCTCTGTGCCATCACCCTTGTTATGCTCTTCAGGTTGAGACCCATGCCTTTGTCAACAACATTGAACTTCTTGGATGGCATTGCATTCTCCTTGTTACCTGCATCTTAAGGTCTTCCTCACTTCTCATCCCACTTTTGTTTAATATTGTCATTCCCCTTCCAATCACACTTATGCTTAAACCACTCATAACAATACATCAGTTTCCCGGTGACTTCCTCCAATGACCGAGGCTCATCATACTCAATTTGATCTTTAAATGCTAAAGGCAACCCATTGAAGAATCTCTGAACCTTTGTCTTCTGATCCTTAAGATATGATACATACCTTAACAACTCCAAAATCATAGTCATGTACTCTTCATTTGTCATAGACCCCATCTTCAACTCGTAGAACTCCTTAGCCTTACCATCATAGTATCTTATGAAGAGTCTATTAAACTCATGCGAACTCAACTCCTCTGTCATGATACCTTTGACACGCTTCACGTCTTCCCACTAGATATGTGTTTTCCCTTTGAGGCTAGAAATAACTATCTTGCTTTTCATATTCTCATTACAATCATGCATCTCGAATAACTTCTTCATCCCAGGTAGCCATGCTTTTTCATCTTCTAGTTTCTTCAGCTCTCCATTTAATGTAGGAGACTTGGATTTCTTGAACTCATCTAGAAATTATTGCTTCTCATTCCTCCTATAAGGATGATAGCAGTGATGAACATGATGTCTCTCTGATCCAGAACTAGAATAGAACCCATAACCACTACCTTTCTTGTTAGGTGTGTCCATCCATCTGCCACCTTTGACCATGTCATCCTTTTCCAACCTATGCCATTCATGAGACCTTATACCATATACCCCATTATTCCTTTTCTCATGTCCATAATTGATTTGTGGTTGTCCCTATCTTTGAAAATATGATAAACTCTAAAGGATCACTGCAATTAACTCTGCTTTCTTTTCCTGAGCTCTAGCAAGTCTTTCCTATGCCTCAACCAACCTGCTATTATTTTCCTTTAAACTTCTCAAGGTATTTTCTATATCAGGAGAGTAATCATCTCCTTGTTTCTCAACTGATCTTCTTCTTATGCAATCATGTCATGTTAGATAAACTAAATATAAACATAATCAAAATCATGCCTTAGTGAAGCTCAAGGGAGGTTATCTCCTCTGCACAAATTAGTTCAAATTAGCATGATATATATATATAATGACACTAACAAATCAACATCTCAACATTATAACATACCAACATCATACAAACATCATGATCATGATGCAACTACAACAATGACCATCACCATGCATGCATAACATATCTACAACTAACATGCATGCATAACGATTACATCTAACCCATCTAGTCCAAGTGTTTGAACCTAGAAGCTTTGATACCAGCCTGTAACCACCCCTCCCACATTTACCCAAATTCACAAGCTCGCTAGGGTAAACATGAGACGAGTGTCATTATTGTAGGTTTTAACCCTGTACAGAAATTACCTGCATATGAATTCTAAAACAAAGAAAATAAACAATGCGAGAGCATA
>APFE030969522.1:118982-129464 GCA_000404065.3 Pinus taeda
CAGAACACAAGAACAACTTCTCCTCACCCACAGGGGTACCACATAAGTTTCAGGTGGGCGACAAAGTTTGGTTACATCTGCAGAAAGAACGCCTTACAAGAGCCCATCAGAAGCTCAGACCACTCCAACATGGTCCTTACAATAGTACCAAGCCTATGGGGAACAATGCTTTGAAGCAGAGCATTCCTCCATTCCTTCGCTTGCACCAAGTGTTCAATGTGGACAGTCGTCGACCATGCTTCCCACCATTTCTGGACACATCAGAGATTGCAAAACAACTCACCAGCGACCCAGCTCAGCAGAAGGTTCCTCATCTCAGGGAGGAACTCAACGCAATGGGTACCATTGCTTACTAAGGGGGGAGGAATGATCCAGGTGGATGTTGGTGGCCACCCACCTATCCCATTTGGACCCCCGCAACTGTCTCTTTCAGATTTTCAGTTTCCATAATTGTAGCAAAATTTACTATTTTTAGCAGTTTTTTCGGGTCCTAAACTTCCGAAGCCGTGTTGAGGCCCTAAACGACGTTTTTTGGGAAATCTGGGGGCAACATGGGTCCATGGCAATGTTTCCCTTCCCAAAGTGGTAGTTCTCAGATATATCTTTCTAACTAGCTATCATACGCATCAAACGGAGATCGCATGCCAAAGTTACGACCCTGGGAAATTGATGTACCAATTTACCCAAAACGGGGCCCACAATTTGGCGTTTCATCTGCTGGGGTTAGGTTTTGGAATGTGAAGGGTTTTCCATTGTTTCTCAACAATAAATAGGCCTTCAAGCCTCATTGTAACACAAGTTCGAAACAGTTCAGAGGCATGTAGCCGCCACATCTCTTCTCAGAGATAAGCTACCATCACCCTAGCTAGTTTCTTTCCATTTCTGGTTGTAAGCATATTTCGATATTTTCCATTAACGAAATGAAGTGTTATTTCCACTGCATCTCTTTATTCATGGTTATCGCATCTCTGTATTTATGGTTATCTCTGTAATATATTGTGTTCCTGTTTAAATCCGGATCATATATGGTAAAGGTTGGTTATATTGGTGTTTGCGTCGGGCCTAGAAATCCCTGACCGGTTTGGTGGGATATGCGGTAAATCCTGAGAAGCATGGTCAATTTTGTTATGAGTCCCATATTGGAATATGGCAAGGGGGTGATTGGCTGAAAGAAATATTTGTTTCAACCCAAACGATGGTCTGGTGGTACATGGAAGTCCTTAACTTGGTTGGATTTGCATATGTTAATAAGAGCTCTTTTCCTCTTGTGTATTATGTGTAAATGTGCTTGTTATTATGTGATTATAATTGTTGTTCTATCATTATTACTATTTTGGTTATATGTTGGTTATAAGCATGATTTTATGACATACTTGAGTTATAGCCCTCATCATGTTTTGATTAGTAAATGAATGGTTAATGAATGCATGACCTAATAGATGATATTTCAACTATTATGAGAGGACATCAAACCTTCTTGACGATTCTCAGATAAGTATGAGATCCCTATGCTCAAATGTGTAGTTATGACCTGTACATTCATGTTCATGATGTGTTTGACGAAATGTCTGCCATGATTAAGATGAGTCAGGTCATGTCCTTGTTCAAGTTTTGCATTTGAGGGCTTGTCTTCTTGTTATTTATCATTTCTGATAATTTTGTCAAGTTCTGGGTCAAGGCCTGAGTCCTACCCCTGAAAAGGTGGCTCAAAATTCAAAGTCATTGGCACATAACTACCTAGAAAAGATTGCAGTCACATGGAGGCCTTGTTATGGGTGGGACTAGAGGGTTTCAATCACATGGAGGGATTGTCATGGGAGCGACTGGGGGTCTAGTTTGTTGAAAAGTAACTAGGTTCAGTCTTCATAATGACATGTGTAATTGTGATTTTATGTAATTAATGAAAAGAAGAAGAAGAAAATCATTACTGTAATGCTTGTCTCATGGGTTTCATAAGAAAGAAATTTTATTTTTAGTATGACTCCCATTGTGAGTCCTTAGGATTGGTGATAAAGTCAAACTGAGTTAATTTCATGTATGAAGGATCCTTCTTGAGCATATTACATCTTGTAAGAGTCATTTAATAAGTATGCAATCCCTCTAAGGCCAAGCACAAAATCTCTCCTTGAAATCAGCTACAAAATGGAGTATATGACCTACTTAATGGACATGTCAGCTCACCTGCACTCATTATGCTCGGAAAAAGCTATTTATTAGCAGCTCAGATTCCATTCTAGACACATATTTTCGGTCTTCTGTCTGAAGTACAATAGAAAGTGTGAGAAAGAGAATTAGTAGCCTCTCATCCAACATCGGAAGAAGGAAGGAAATATGAACTAGTTTGGCACTGTTTTTGGTTATTTGTACTCACACATGTGACTGATATTAAGGGCTTTGTAGTAGGGTTTACACATTCAACAAATAAGTCAAGAAGAAGGTATTCATACCAGCATACATGCTAGCTGAAGTCACAAAATCAAGTCTCCTACTCAAGCGAAAAAGAGAGTTATCTCCAAATAGCCCACACATGTAAATTTGCAAGGGTAATGATAGGACAAGAGTTGCAGTTCTATGGAAGAGACCGAAAACTCTATAAGTACAGATAGTTTGACTTGTGTTGACTATAGAAGGAGGTAAGTGCTACAAGGTTGTTTCAAGAAGGATCTCATCAAGGAAGGTTTGTGGCTTGGTCTTGGAGTGGAATATAGTTCAAGGGTCTTAATCTTGGTATTCGTCAATTGGCATCTCTATAAGAAGAATTTGTTTGGGTTTTCCTCTCAAAGAGTGAGATGTTTTGGACCTGGCTGATAGCCTGTATTCTGTGTCTCTTATCTCTTTATGGTTTATGCATTGGTAGTTGTTTGATGAAGAATAACACTAATAACCTAAGTAAAAGAAGATATTAGTCTAAAAGAAGTAAAAAGCACCCACAATCAGTTACTAATAGAAGATAAATCACTTAATATTTATGCCCTAGATTTCTAAACATGGTATCAAATAAAAGGTGGCAAATTCAAGGAAGGTCATCTTATCAAGGGGCACTCAAGGATCAAATCTCGAGGAATGCATAAAAGCAAATACCATCTTTAAGACAAGATCTACAAAGGAATCATTATAACCCTAAATCGAAGAAGGAGCCTACAAAGAAGTAGAAGTCTTGGGATCATCATCAAGAAAAGAAGGGCAAGTTTAAGAGATCTACGAATCAAGGTCCTTACCATTGAAGATGTCACCAATAAGTCATCATTCATCTTCATCAAAGGATCCAAAGAGTTCTCACTCTCTGTTGGATCAAGGATCACTCTTGAAGAAAAATACCTTCATCAACGAGAAGTTTTCTACTCTCTATATCATTATAAATGTCAAGGAAGCAACAAGGAGAAAGGAGAATCCTATCAAGTAAGTATATGACCTTATATGAATCTATCAAAATGTCTTTTTGCATGGAACGCAACAAATTGGTTGGGGCTTCAAACTATCTTGCATGGAATAAAAGGACAGATTCTAGAAGATGGAAAGGGAGAAATGGGGAGAGGAAAGATGAAATCTATAAAAGATAAACCAAAGGTGGTTTGGTTTGGTTGTTGGTCGGAAGGTGGGGTGATGGGGCCCCTTCAAGGCTAGCCGAAGGTTGGCTGAAGGCTGAAGGCTGGAAGGCAGAAGGCTGGTTGATGGCTCAATGTTGGCTGAAGGCTCAAGGTTGGCTGAAGGTTGGCTGAAGGTTGGGTCATGGATCATGTTAAAGAATATATCACCAATCCAGGAGAAGAAGATGCTCAAGAACTTGCAAAGTGTATGAAAGGGGAAATTAGGGCTCAAAGGATTCTGTTAGGCCCCTATAATACCAGTGTAACCCCTTATTGTTATTAGTACAACCCCCTTATTATATTGTTGTACCCATGTGGTCCCCATATTGTTATTATTGTGCCCCATAGAAGCCCACTATTGTTATTATTGTGCCCCATAGAAGCCCACTATTGTTATTATTGTTCCATTACATTATTATTGTTATGTCGACTCTTATTATATTATGACCCCTTAGAGTCATATATATAGAAAGGAGGTCATGTCATTTGTATCATCCATGAATTGTTCATTTGTGTAATGTAAAGGAGGTTGCCCCCTTGAAGAGGCTTATTTCTAAGGCGTTGATCTATCTTTTCTATCTTTCCTATCTTTTTGTGAGCTAGTTTCATAACATTTGGTATCATAGCTTTGGATTCTCTAGTTTCGTTGCTCCAAATAGGCCATCGTGGCATCTTCGCTATAACTTGTTTTTCGCAACATTTCATAAGCGAAAAAAAGAACCATTTGAGAAGAACTTGCGTTGAACCTCGGGTCCAATTTCAGAGCTTGTCTCGCTATATTTTCAGAGATATGATCTATGGAAGTTAGGGTTTTTGCAAGCTCCAGAATTTCAACTAAAACAGGTCATCGTGGGATTTTTGCTATAATTGTTTTGCTATGAAGTTTCAAAAGCTAAAGCAAAAACCCATTTGAGAAGAAATCGGTCTTAACCTTAGCTACAAATTTCAGATCCTGTATCACTATAGTTGTGGAGATATAGTCTGAGGAAGTTAGGGTTTTTGCAGGTCCCCGAATTACATTCCAAACAGGTGACCTTGGGAAACTCGTCATAACTGTCTCTCTGAGCATAAGATTGAGATTTAGTAAGAAGTTACAGAACGAGGACAGACTTTAGTTTCTTGTGTATATTTTTCAAATCCAAAGGTCAAAACAGTGACACGTGGCACTTCATACAAGTTCGCTCTTCTGAAAAGGTATATAATCAGGTCATCTTGGGAGATTGTGGATAATTCTTTCTTGGAGAATCCAATTTTGATCAGACTAGTGGCATTGGAAAGAGGACAGAGAGGGCTTCTGCATGTCGCAATTTCAGAAATAGAAGAGCCGAAATTACGGAGTTACAGTCGTTTCAAGATCGAGCTCCTAAAATCAAGAAAAATTGAGATGAGGAAGTTTAATGGCAAGGATCCGGTAAATTAGATACTACATATGGAGAAATATTTTGATCTACATGGCATACCATTGTTACAAAAGGTATGTATTTCATCTTCATATTTAAAACAAAATCAATTTTTATGGTATAAAGGACTTCGTTCTCGTAATCCACTTGTTACGTGGTCAATTTTCACGGAGGAAATTATAGCACATTATGAGGATAGAAAGAGCAACACCTTCTTTAGAGAAACACCACAACAATTGGAAGAAAAAAGAGAAAAAGGGTTTTGTTACAAAGTGGAAAGAAAAATTATGGCAACGAGGAAGTCTACCCCTCACAACTATAAAGATGGAAGTGTTGTTTCTCCTAGCCTTCCACAGCCTGCAAGGGTTACACCACAATAATTGGAAGAAAAAAAGAGAAAAAGGGCTTTGTTACAATTGTGATAAAAAAAATGTGTTAAATATGATAAATGTGATGAGAAAAAATTATTTTACATTGATTGTGGAGAGGAGGAAGAAAAGGATCAAGAAACATCAAAAGAAGAGTATATACAATAGGAACCAACCCCAGAGAAAGAAGAAATGAATTCGACCACATCTTGTAAACCATTGGAAATAATTACTACTCCTCAAACTCTTAAGGTAGAAGGACACATCAAGAAGAAAAAGGTTCAAAAATTGAAAGACCACATCAAGAAAGAAGAAATGAATCCGACAATACCTTGTAGTGCATTGGTCGGAATTACCACTCCTCAAAGTATCAAGATAGAAGGACATATCAAGAAGAAAAATATTCAAGAAGTGAAAGATCACATCTAGCATCAAGAAATCAATCTCACCGTATCTTGTAAAGCATTGGAAGAAATTACCACTACTAAAAATCAGATAGAAGGATATATCAAGAAGAAAAAGGTTCAAGCAGTGAAAGATCACATCGAGCATCAACAACAAGTTCTCCAGCTTTTTAAAGGATAATGCCACTTTGGTGCAGAATCAAATGAAACAATAGGTAGACCAACATCGCAGAGATTTCTTTTTTTTTTATGTCGGTGATTAGGTATTTTTACGACTACATCTCAAGAAAGCTATTTATGAGAAGGAAATGTTGGCAATACTACATGCACTTAAGAAATGGCGACGTTACCCAATGAGAAGACACTTCAAGGTGAAAATGGATCATGATAGTCTTAAATACTTTTTAGAACAAATATTATCTTTAGAAGAATAGAAAAAAATGGGTCACAAATATGTTGGGTTATGACTTTGACATCATCTACACAAAAGGGAAGAAAATTTTTGTTGCAGATGCACTCTCAAGAAAGGATGAAGATGTGGTAGATTGTTTTGTGATATTTCTATTATCCAACTAGATTGGATAAACGAGGCAAGGGATGAATGGAAGAAGGACAAATAAGTGTGGCCACTCATTCAAAAGTTGCATAATATCCCAATTCAAACAATATTGCTAGAACTTGAAGAGGAAGGAAAAATCCTATTGGAACCTAAAACAATCACAGAAACAAGAACCTGACAGCTACGAAATCGATAAGTTTCAGAGTATCTCATCAAGTGGAATAGCTTACCAGCTAAAGATTCCACATGGTAGGACAAGAATTTTATACAGAAGCATCAAGAACTACACAAGCGATGAGGAGAACACTTTTGGAAGGAGAGGGGCATGTTAGGCCCATATACTACCAGTGTAACCCATTAATGTTATTAGTACAACCCCCTTATTATATTATTGTACCCATGTGGTCCCCATATTGTTATTATTGTTCCCCATAGAAGCCCACTATTGTTATTATTGTTCCCTTACATTATTATTGTTATGTCAGCTCTGATTATATTATGACCCCTTAGACTCCTATATATAGAAAGGAGGCCTTGTCATTTGTATCATCCAAGAATTGTTCATTTGTGTAATGTAAAGGAGGTTTCCCCCTCGAAGAGACTTATTTATAAGGCATTGATCTATCTTTTCTATCTTTTTGTGAGATGGTTTCATAACAGTTCTCATTTAATCCATCAAATATCTTCTCATCCCATATGTATCTAAACTCAAAACTTCAAAAGAAATCTATAACAAACTAGTAGAGTTGTATTATGTAAGAACTACTGGAGAAGTCATCTCGTTAAGACAATAACTCTACAAGTTGAAGATGTCTAGGGAAGACGGAACAACCTCATACTTTATGAGGATAAATGAGATCCGGAATCAGTTACAAGATCTAGGAGAAGTCATGTCTAATAGTGAAATGACTACAATTGTATTAAATGCACTACCAGAGGAGTGGGGTAACTTTACTTCAAATATTCATGGGAAGAAAGAAGCTACTCCATTCCAGTATCTATGGTAACTATGCAAGATTAAATAATCTAGAGTAAAGGCCAAATCTAATGTGGGGGCAACTGAGCAAAATCAAGTTTATGTTGCAATTACAAAAAGAAAGGGAAAATTTGGAAAGTTTTGTTCTTGGAAAAGAAAAGGGACATGTATAAAATTCAATGTTATGGGTGTGAGGAATATAGACACTACAAAAGATATTGTCCTAATGTCAAGAAGGACAACAAAAGAGGAAGAGAAGAAGCCCATGTCGCCAAAGAAGTGGAGGAAGTTAAAAAGAATAAGTCCAAAAAAGAGGAAGTAAGTGATCTCTATTATAAATATAGTATTCCTCACCTAAGTTCTTCTCAAATTCCTAAGCCTTCTATTGTAATATATGGCTATCACGATTCACTAAGTGGGATGCATCAAGGCATCATAGAAGCATTGAAAGCAAGATCTTGGGACATCATCATAAAGAAGCATGAAAGATGGTTAGAATATATGGAAGTCAAGGATATAACTCTTGGGAACCTCATTGGGAACATAAGTGGCAAGGTCATCTAGTACAAGTTTTATCATACATATGTCAAAAGGAAACATATGTTGATGGGGATACTCTTGATCCTTAAGATTCTCTGCTGGAATCTTCCTCAAAAGGTTCACTGATCATGAGGAAAGGCAAGTGTTTCATCAAGAATTCCAAACTTGTGGAATTCATGGGATGATGGTATGCTGACATAAAAGGGAAGCAAATCAAGGGATTGGGGCTCTTTCAATCAAGGAAGTTGTTGTAGGAATTCTGGATGACCCAAAGAAAAAATGAGGTATGTATGCTTACATTTGATATTATAAAATTCATGTCATGGTTGCAGGTAACATGGATCAATGCTCTATATTGGAAGCATGATTAAAATAAAGGATCTTGATCTGAAAATGGGGCACTTAGGCTTCTTTGTCTAATTTACAAGAACCTCTCCCACTTCCAAAGCTTAAATATTCCCTAAGTCTTTATGATTAACCAATTGCGGAATTAATAAGTGCTTGAAAATATAGGTGTATGTTTATGGTTGTTTTAAACTGTTCATGTGCTATAAATTCTGTTGTTTATGCTGATATAACATAAATATAACAATAAATAATGCAGCCATAAAACAAACACATAAGACAGAAATTTAATTAGGAGTTCACCCAAAACTCTTGGGCTATGTCTCTATGAGCTCTAGTCAACTCAGCTAGGCTCTCTGGGATTATGGCAAAGTCTTTTTACAATATCTTGGCTCAAATCCACTATTTTACACACAAAAAAAATGGGCTCAGAACACCATCTCTCCTTGGCTCTTGAAGCTCTCGGATTTCTGGCTCTCGGCTCTGGCTCTGGCTCTTGGCTCTGGCTCTAGCTCTAGCTCTTGGCTCTGGTTTGTGGCTCTGGCTTTTCATTTGACCTCCAAGTGACTCCCTCGGCTACTCTTCACGTTCGCTTTTTTCTCTCTCTGCCTCTTTTGCTTCTTCCCCTCTCCCAATTGAAGTCTCTGCCTCCTTTGAGGCACTGTTTTTGGCTTTTCAGCTACCTCAGTCATTTCTTTGCGATTCATTATCCCTCTGCGGCTCTATGGCTTCTATGCTCCGTGTCAGTTAGACTGGCCTTCTGGCTCTGCAACTCCGTGGCTTCAAAATGCATCATTACCTATAAAAACGCTTGCTTGTAGCGTGGCATGATGAACAAGAGCGGTTACAGAGGTTTCAGGGCCATTTCATAGGTAAAAACCTAAAAAATGAGAAAAAATCATTACACAAAGTTTTCTGGAAAATACACTATCAAACGTGAAATTTGTACGTTAAATTCCATTCAATCGCCCCTAAAATCCTTGTCGGGTCCGTCATTAGGCAGTATATCGCATCGCATAAGTTTATTGGACAAAATCCCAAATACATGAGAAAACAATGAAAAACCCAATGTGGAGCAAGTGGACCGGGTAGATGTGTTGCATGTAGAACATTTCAGAGTTATACGATAGGGGTTGCAGATAATCCATATCTTGTTGAGAGGGAGTGTTGAAAATGCAACAAGATGATGGAGCTTAGTGAAAAGAAGTCGCCTTCACTAAGTGTGCCCGCAGGCTATTTTTGGTGCAAAGTCTATTTTAGACTATGTCTATTTTTAGACATATGGATCATGGTCTATGAGTTGCAGGATGCTATTTATGGATGATTGGTCATGTTGGTAAAAATAGATGGACATCTATTTTTAGACATATGGGTGGAGTCTATTTTTAGACTGCCAGGCTAAAAATAGAACAGTCGAATATTATTAGCTCTTAATAATATATGGACTATAAACATTATCTTATTCTCTTGGAGCACTTCAGTTTGAGCTATAGAAGTGGCACATGCAACTGCCAAAAGGAAATACGCTTTTCCTATGGGTTACTTGAGCTATTGCATGAAGGACTTCAGTTAGAACTTTAGTGATTGAGTTCTGTGGAGTTGAATGAGGAGTTGATGGAGTTGTGTTCAGTTTGACTTAGTTGAACTAGTTGTATTTAGTCTAACTAACAAATACACTGGTGATGAGTGGTGTGAATTAATTATTAATTAATTCACTAATTATTAACTCATAAATCAACTAAAGAATACATCAGTTAACTCAGTGCATGGACAGTTCAGTGGAGACAAGTGTTAGAGGTGAGTGAAAGAGCAAGACAGCTGTCAGTTGTGACTATAGTTGTGCATGAGATTTGCACAATCAATGGATTGAGTATTGCCAATGAGGATTACGTGGTATAGGCAAAGGGAATACAAATTTGGAGCTGATTCTCATCTATTCTCATGCAGGATTGCACACTGGAGGCAGGAAAGCAGCGAAGGAGATTTGAGCCAGTGATTGATTCAGATCTGAGCTAGTTTGTGTGTCACAGGTGGAGATAGTACTGAGTAATTGTGAGGAGTATTGTACTATGTATTGTTACATATTCTCAATCAATATAATATACATATAGTTGGGGGTTTTTAGCTGCATGCTTTCTCCGTGATATACTGTGTTGATATGTGTGATTGATGCTTCAATGTGCGCATGCGATTGTTTCTTTACTACTGCAAATTTATGATCAATGTAGAGGAGGTTATGTATTATGCATGATTCCACAAATAGTGTATAATTAGGATAATCTCTGTGAATAAGTGTCATATTA
>APFE030969525.1:4817-25632 GCA_000404065.3 Pinus taeda
GTGGGACATCATACCTAATCATGGATGGATGGCTGCGACATTACCTGATTCTTCTCAAGGATGGCGGCGACCATACCTCTTATCATTATGGTCTCTTCGGCTGGTGGGCATACATCCACGCCATAGAACCTTTCTTCATATGTCTTTTTTTGGATGGCTTGACGGCCCATGCCGGACTACATGTTAATTTGAATATCAGTTGTATCTGCCTGCAGGTTTCTCCCTAGTGGTGTCCAGTCCAGCAGTCCTTGTAAAGCATTTTTCACCCTTCCCACTCTCTCGCGCTTCATGCTTTAGGGGGCATCTGTTACACAGTAAAATGTCACTGCCATCATGTCAGTCTCCTTACTGTGTTGTGAAAACACATTCACCTATGCTCATGCTCCTCAAAATGGCTAAAAAACCCTCTTTGCCTAAGTTAAATGAATCATCGCGTCTGTTAATCAAATAACCACGCTGACAGGCGGAGGCCAGTGTACCTGATGCGCTGCCAGCGCGGAAGCACACGTCTTTCCACGCTGGTCCCATTTTACGAACAGCGCACCCTCCGTTTGTCCTGTTGAGCGCTGACCGGACCTCCTCTATAGTTGATCTGCGATGTTAGCGCGTCAGCTCAGTGTCTCACCCGCGCTGATCCTGTTTGGGCGAAGTTGTTCTAACAACCAGCCTTCCAGATCCCTCCAGACTTGGTTGTTAGCATTGTTGAGGTCGCCATCCTTTCTCTGGCATGTCTGTTCGACTGACCATCCACTTATCTTGGGGGAAAGCTCATCCTTTACCTATTCAAGGAGACTCCTTCTCCTTTATAAGTCTCCTCCATTGCCCATGAGCAGCTAGTTTGGAACATATAGACTTTGATTGAGGAATTCTTAGTGTATCTTAGTGCTGCTCTTTGTAGGCATTTGGTGTGTTGTGTGAGGATTGCTTTGAGCTTGAGGAAGATCATGAGATTGTTGCCTTGTATGTGAGAGAGAGACCTCTTTGACTTGGGAGATTTGCTTCAAAGGTGAATGCTTGGAAGACATGATGGCTGGACCCTCTAGAGAAGGACTCAGTGTCAGGACTTCGGTTGTACCTTACTCTATTTTCTGTTAATAAAGATAGATGACTATTATTATGGTTCCATTTCCATTTGTCCTATGAATGATTGATGTAAATTGTATCCTTCCTGACTGATACATAGTTGTTGTTAGTAGATTTTACGCTCTGGTTTGCTCTCTTTTGCTTGTGCAGGTGTTCGTCCGCGAGGATAGCGGAGAATTGTGATCGGCTGGAGCGAAGGAGCGAGGGGATCATCTCTTCGACAAACATAGCATTGGAATCCAAGTAGGTTTCTTTTACCCACTTGTTAATTACAACTAGGAACCTACAGTGTAGCATTGTTTGATTGTTGCTAGACCCCTGTTGGGCTAGTAGGGATCGCCTCTATCCATAGAGGGGATTTACCTCCCCAACACATCGTCTAGCGAAAATCCACACGCTGCACCATCCAAACCTAAATCTCTATGTGTCATTTGCAAGGGATCCCACTATCATCGAGATTATCCTTGCATCCCATGGATCTTAAGGGACTGATCTCCCCGCTTGCACAATCCAGTGTCATCAACCTCTGATGATCATGTTGGAAGTACACCGTCAACTAGTGACAATGAAGTCACTAGATAAAAAGGAAGATCTAAAACTCCTTGTAGACTGTGTGAAGGCGATCATGCCATCCACCGTTTTCTGTTCCTAGACAAAGCTAAAAGAGTCTTGGATAACCGTCCTACTTCACCGCTACGACTTCCTCCTGGATACAAGAAACTCTTGCCGAGTCCATCACTAGTTGAAAATCCGACTGACACACCTTTGTGGTCGGTCGAAGCATCTATCATTGAAGAAAAACTGTCTGAGTCTGCACAGGATCAAAGTCAATATATCGAGATGGTAGTCGACCCAGTCTTATCTTCAGAAGATCTACCTTCAGATGATAAAATCACCAAAGAGAATGAGAATGAAACCGTTCAAATTCTTTTTGTCAACATAGAATCTGATGAACATGGGGGCAGTCTACTCATTCCTTTACTGTAGGAAGGAATTTCATTAGAGATTTACCTGGCCGTTTATTTGGTCCCTCCTCCAAGCAACCTAGTCATTTCCTTCGATTGGAATCTACTAGGCAGACCTCGTCTACCATCTAATGTACCATTTCGAATCATAGTACAAGCTTACAAAATGGTCATGGTTGATACTATCATAGATGAAGGGGCTTCTATGAGTATCCTTTCCTCAACTACTTGGAAAGCACTTGGTTCGCCATCGCTTATGCCTGAGATTCGAAATCTAATAGGCTTCAACAAAGGAACCAGTCAACTGTTAGGGATCCTTCCAAGTTTGCCTATATCTTTGAGAAGGAAAACCGTCTACTTGAACGTAAGGGTAGTCCAAGGACCTTTAGATTACAATCTACTCCTTGGGCATGACTACATTTATAGCATGGGAGCTATTGTTTCCTCACTTTTTTGAGTGATGTGCTTTTCGCATGAAGGCAGAGTGGTCCAGCTTGTAGACCAACTTTCATTCCCCGATTCACACATAGCTAATAGTCAAGTGCCATCCATAACTGGTCTTTTTGCACAAGGAATGTCTCATCAATCTCCAGTTAATCCACCTGATGAACGCGAGTGATTCGGTGAATGTGGCTAAACCCAAGGGGCATGCACCCTGGTCTGCTTCGGCGAGAAAACTTTAGGTATAGGGTAGGTTTCTGCGGAGGATATATGACTAGTCTGACACACCCTTCCATTTAGGAAAATGGGATTAGACTGGAATAGGATTCCCTCGTCAAGGTTAGGTGATTGGAACTTGAATCACCTTCGTCCATTTCGATGGACAAAGCCCAGGAAGTGTTTTTGTCTGCTGCACAGGTGGAACCATCTTGTGGATGTAAGAACTTCTGTATGCTAACCTAGAAACTCTACTTCTCTATACCTAGAGGCATGCAAACCTTTTTGCATGCAAGTGAAAAGCAACCATTTATTTTCTTAGTTTGTAGGTTCTTAACCCTTTAAACTCGTAGGTTGGTCATTCCTAGCTTGCATAACAAAAGGCTCCGGAGCAAAGTTTCGAATGGGGCAAGCTCCCTAAAAAATGAACCTATCGATGAGACATCCTTGTCATATGACTGGTACGAGTAGTTTTATATGAAGTTCAAGCTCATTAAAAAATAAACCTAGCAATGAGCAAATGTTCCCCCAGAGTTTAAGCTCATTAAAAAATGAAGGTATCCATCGGTAAATAACCATTGTGATCTCATAATCATCAACTTTTGAGCCTTGGTCATGTTCTTACCGTCACCTCCACTCTTTCTAGCCAATCATACACCTCCATTTGATTGTTTACCCCTTTTGAGGAACAGCTGTGCTGAGTGATTCTATTAGCCATCTTCTTTACACTGCCGTGATTGAAAAGTTCCAACCCTTACCTGGAACCAACTGCTATCCGAAAACATCACTCGTTCCTCAAAAAACAAGTCTCCTTTAAGCTCTTTTCATCTGACTCGTAAAATATGAAAAGATTGCCAAGAAATTTGCTTGTCCAGCTCATTAAAGCGATCGTAAGTGCCATCTCTCCTCTAGATTTTAATCTTTTTGGACCTGAGGGATCATTACACAAAAAGATCGAGCGCTTGTCTTGTTTGGCTCGTTAAAACTATTGAGAATTCATCCTTTTTGTATTATTTTATACTTTTTCAGACTCAAGGGATTATGCTACGAAAAAGGATTACTAGAGTTTCCTTTCCGTCTCTTTTCAGACTCTCTAAAATTGAAAAGGACCGAGTTATGTTTGTCGTTAAACTCGTTAAAACAATAGCGACAAACTTGTCCATGCAGACAAGAGCGAGTTTCACTGTCACTAGGCTCGTTAAAACATAGCGACGGGTTTGCCCGAAGGGCAAATTATAGAACAAGCATATGTTATCCTCCTCAAGCTTGACAAAAATAAAGAGGTACTGGTCAGAAATAACTAGGGAAAAATTGGGAAGAAAAATTGAAGAAACTTTATTGGTAGCAAGTCGCTCTTGAACATGACACTTTCACTCCATCACCATGATTGAGTCGGGTTGGGCTATTCCATTCACCAGTCATATGACCATTGGTCCTATGTACCATCCATTCTTGGGGTTAATGCTACCAATCCATTTCAGAGTCACTAGATATGTTCAAGAGAAGTCGCTCAGAGAATTCACCAACCTAGCTTACATATCATCCGCTGCAATACCTTCACGGTTCATTCTTTCATGACCGCCACCCTGAACCTTGTATCATCAGATCGTTTTCACCTCCGCAAAATCATTTGCTCCGTTTCTTGTTGTAGATGTGGGATTCATTAAGGCCCCCCTATGACGGGTCACTTCTTGTCTACATCAACTCATTATCCAAGAATTTAACTTAGGAACAACTCTTTCAGTACTTTGAAGCTTTCATGCCTCAATGGCAAGTTTCTCACTTCCGGCGACATGTTTACATCAATGGCCTTCGACCGGAGGATTTTCTATGGTGTTCGACATCGACTCATGTATTCGCACCACGTGAATTGTACTGTCATACCTTGAGGGTCATCATCATTATCGGTGATTCCTCTCGTAGCTGTTAACAGCTTACATCATTGGCTGTTAATCAGGCGATGTCTTTCCATGTTCGACGTCAAAACATCCTTTCACATGGATCGACTTGTACTTTGGGCAAAGATTGAACGAATTTGAAGACCCCAGATCTAGTTTCATCCACCCAGGCTGCGATATATTCAGGAAAATAAAGACATCAAATGTACATCATAGTTACACAAATAATCATCCAAGCTAAGGGAGATGGCTCTACTAGAATTATCAGTCTGCCATGCAGATGATTGTCTGTCCAATGTACATGAAAATGAATTTATAAAGCTGAGCATGGGAATGCCCGCCTTAGTTAGATCATGAAAATAGTATGAAGATAATGTATTGTATTGTATCTTATTACAGGTCAGCTTCTAGTTCGAAAACCCTTGCATCCTCATCATAAAGCATTTCACCCGACATCAAAAGATTTATGACCTCATGCTTTAGGGGGCAACTATTATAGACATATTTGGGCACTGCAACCCCAATCTCATATGTCCATAAAGCAAGGGCTTCTAAGCCCCTAAAAGTGTTGTTACACACCCTAAAGGAACAAGGTCAGCTGATTACATCATCTCCCAGAAGTTCTCCCTGAAAAACTACTTAGAACTGGTCAAAACTAGACCATACAGACTGCTCAGTGTTAAGGGTGTGATGCATCTCACTTACTACATGCAGAAGGTGTGATGCATACTAAATAGCCCTTCTGTAGGGTGTGATGAGAGAGAGCAGACAAATGGCAGAGGTAGTTGGCTAGGTGGAAACCCAGAGAATCTTCTAGAAACTGCTCATTTGACACTTGCCTCTCTGAATTTGCCCAGGGATGAGTAAGAGATCATGAAATCTCTAAGTGGAACAAAGAACTATCAGAGAAATGAAACTAATCAAAAACCTAGAAGCTGACTCACCCACCTGCAAACATCTATGTATGGATCCCTCATCCTAGAGATCCAGAGGCTGGAATTTTGTATCTTGCAAGGAAGTGTTGTTGGTTTCTCTGTGGAACATCATAGTGTTGGGTGATCTAGCTTTTCATGGGGTGAAGATGGGCTTTCATGCTGGGAGGATGACATCGGGTCAGATCAATGGGTTGTAATCATCTCTTCTACCACTTCTATCGATAAAGCTATTTGAGTTTTCCTCCATATTCTTGTATATCTCTAATTGTATGGATATATGCATTTGTATGGTTAATATATATCTGATCCTATATTGTTTATGGTTATAGATCTTTTTGCTTTGATGGTATTATGCTACTTTGACTCTACAGGTGTTCCTTGAAGTGGGACAAGTGAGGAAGGAGTGGCAAAGATCTGTCAAAGGGGAGAGGAAACAAGCAAGGAGCCAAGTGAAAGACTGAGGTTGGTACTCTCTGCTTCTCTCTCATCTATCTCTCATAAAGGAAGACACAAGTGACTTTAGTTTGTTTGTTTCTAAGATAGCTACCCGTCTTAGTGGGACTAGCAGCTCTGAATGGACACTAGTTTTCCTGATAACACACACTACAATAGGGAAGGGACCAAGATGTGCCAAAGTTCACAAATGCTTTCCATACCCTTCACACAAAATTGGGTATCAAGGATTCTGAGTGGTATTTGGCCCTCAAGTATCGTGACTACCTACATAAGTAATCCAGGATGAGATGGGGTTCCTGGACATCTCCTTGCTTAGCACAACATACCGATACACTGTCAAGATTGAGTAGAAGTTTAAACAAAAGAAGCGAGACTTTGGATATGTGAATCCAAAGCATTGAAAAGGCACCCCCAAACCACAGAGAAAAGGCTAAAGCCAAGGCGGGTGACCCAGAAAACCCGCAAGAAAAGGAAAAACCCTAAAGATAAAGAAGGACATGGGAAAATAGTGTGAGTTCCATAAGAGCTCCACTCACAACACAAGTGAGTGTTGGGCCAAATAGTCATTGGTGGCTGAGATGAAGGCTTCTGAATGAGACACATGTTTTGACTCTAATTCAAAACCCAACAAGGGGAATGGAAAAGGGAAGTAGATCATTGACGCAAAGCCTAGTGCCACTATGGCCACCTCCAAGATCTAGAATAATGAGACTGAAGATCTAGAGGAGGGAGAACACCTCTTCCACTCACATATGCGGGTGAAGGGTTCTCTACTGCATTTCATTGTCGACAGCGGGAGCCAAAATAACCTCATTTCAATAGAGTTCATTAAGCTGCTGGGCCTACCGACGACAACACATCCATAGTCATACACCATCGAGTGGCTTCATCAAGGATGGGATCTCCATGTCAACCAATAGCGTCGCCTTCCCTACAGCATCAAGCCCTTTAGGGATGAGGTACTGTGTGATGTTGCTCCTCTTGAAGTTTGTTATGTATTATGAGGACAACCATACTTATGGATGTGGCATGTTGTATAGATCTCACTCTATGATTATTACTTTGGGTAATAAGTTGGACATGATGCGATAGGTATGCCCACCTACTGCCTACTCTTTGATCATTGCAAACCATTACACTAAGATAATTTCCCAGACTAGGAAATTTATTTTCCTTATGATTCACCCTCATGCCAAGAAGAAGGTTGTGGCCAAAAATTCGAGACAGGGCTACTCCGCAGATGGACAAGGTCATAGAGGAGTACAGGGACATTTTCACCTCACCTACAGGGGTATCTCTACATTTTCAGGTAAAGAGCTCCCTCGATCAGACCCCTGGCGTGGTGCTATCCAATGGATCGATCTATCGATGCTCTGTCTTAGATAATGATGAGATCAAGGGGTAGTTCAGGAGCTACTGTAGAAATGTAGCATCAGGCCAATTTCATCACCCTATGGAAGATCGATTGTATTAGTACGGAAGAAGGACATGACCTAGAGACTTTGTATTTACTATCAGGTGTTGAACAAGATCACTACCCAAAATAGGTATCCAATCCCACAGATTGACGAACTTCTAGACTAGCTCAAGGGGGCCAATTTTTTAGCAAGATTGAATTAAAGTTTGGTTTTCACTAGGTGCCTATCAAACCCTTCGATGTGTGGAAGACTGTCTTCAAATCCAAGGAGGGCCTTTTCAAATGGTTGGCCATTCCTTTCGGGTTGACAAATGCCCTTGGAACCTTCATGACATTAATGGATGACATTTTGCAACCCTTCACCAATGCATTAGTGGTGGTGTATTTAGATGACATCTTGATCTTCAATGAGAGTTGGGAAGACCTCTACCATATTCGACAAGTTCTTCAAACCCTACGAAAACACAAAATATGAGCCAATTTAGAGAAATGAACTTTTGGCATGACCTAATTTCAATATCTGGGGTACATCATTAATGAACAAGGTGTGCATGTGAAACCAACCAAGATACAAGCCATTCAGGATTGGCCATCCCCAACCACTCTAACAGAGATCCACAAGTTTCTTGGTCTTTCCAATTTCTACCAGAGGTTTGTGTTGGGGTTCTCTCATATCATTTGGCCTTTAAGTCACCAAGGGCAAAGTGAAAGCAAAGTTTTTTTGACTTGAAACCCAACATAAGGAATTTTCTGAGTTGAAGCATCACCTCTACTCTGCACCAGTGCTCACGTTACCAAACCTTCAACAACCATTTGAGATTGAAATAGACACCTCCAACTATGCTATTGGTGCAATTCTTACTCAGCAGGGGCATCCAATGGCTTACCCTAGTGAGACACTTTCAGATAGTTTGAAAGTATCCCACTTATAATAAATAAATGTATTCCATTATGCAGGCCTGTCGTTAATGGAAGAATTACATTATGGGGAAGGAAATGGTCATCCACACAGACCACTGACCCCTGCAGTTCATACAGACACAAGGAAAGTTGCAGAACGATCGCCAAAAGAAATGGTCTACATACCTGCAAAAATTCCATTTGAACATTAAGTACAAGAGGGGAATCACCAGTCATGGCACTAATCACTGTGCTCAACTCCTGTGGGCACGATACTTTGGGGTGGGCGCATCTTTACAAGAATGATCTAGAATTCGACAACACATACTAGACACTCTGGGAAGATAAAAAAGTTCCAAATTTTTACCTCTAGGATGCACTGTTATGCCACCTGGGACACCTATATGTTCCTTCAAGCGAGCATGCCAAGATTATTTGGGAGGCACACTACAATAGGGTCATTGGACTGTTCGAGGTAGAGAAAACAGTGGCAGTTTTGCAAAAGTATTTTTATTGGCTGAACCTTCATCAGGATTTTGGGAGGTACATTAAATCTTGCATTGTCTACACCATTTCCAAACCAACCATCAAGAAGCAAGGCCTATATACTCCTCTTCCTACTCCTAGTCGACTTTGGGAATCTATCTCTATGGATTACATGTCTGACCTTCCTTCTTCTAAGCACAACAACGACCACATTTTCATGGTCTTCAACATATTCTATAAGATGACCATTATGGCGCCCTAAAAGAAGACTATCACAACTTAGTGAAAGAGCAATTATTGAATTGAATAAAACTAATGGCATTCTTAATGTCAAATATGGGCTTGAGAACTTTAGTCATGATAAAATGAAGCTTGCTCATTTTCTTAATGGAAAACTCACCCTGTAAGTGAACTATACATAGAATTCCTATGGAGGATACATGCCTAATCTTCCCATCACAAGTAAATGACGTATTCAGAGAAATAATCTAAATGATTCTTGAAATATTGGGTGCTATAAACACATTTTCTTAAAAATATATTTACTTCATCATTAAAATATATTTATTATCTTCAAACACAAGAAACACAAATTAGGAGAGGTGACTATTTGGTGGCTATCAACATAGGCTATAAACAAGACATACAAATTGATCCCCATAATCAACTTCTTACGCGATGTACTACACCTTAATATTATAATTGAATAAGGATATTCATCGTGTTACCTCTTAATATTAAATTTGAATAAGATTATTCATTGCATATATGGTTAAGAATTTCTAGAATTGAATTGATTTTTATTAATAAGTGTAAGATAATATTCAACTATACTTAATACAACCAATTTAAGATAATTTTAAGTTGTTCTTTTTTGTTTTGTTTTGTTTATGAGATCGATGATTGATTATATTTAAGATTACAAAATCTAAATATAAATCTAAATAAGATTAAAGCAAAATCAAATTCGCCATGTGTCCAAAACATAAATAAAACTATATGTCATGTAATATTTAATAGTTTGATATCATTGTGTCTGAATTTTTTCGTTGTAACTAGAAGTTATAACCAAATTTCACTTGCATTAGCTAAAAATATTATTAATCCTATAATGAATATCCACAACATTGTTTCCTAGTTAGCACTAGTAGAAAATGGTGAAATTAGTGACTGGGTGACTAAAAAAGTTAGTCACCGCAACTTTTCCAAGTGAAATACTACCAAAAATTAGAAATATTAAGAGACCCAACTAAAAACCACTAACATAAATGACTATTTAGTCACAAGTTAAAATATATGACAAGCTAATAAGTAATACTAATAAAAATGACTAATTTAGTCTAGGAAAAAAAGTATGACTACCTAACAAAAACTACAATAATATGTATTAGTCGTTTATGTTAGACATTTTAATTACGTCACTTCAACAATCTAAAATTACAAGTCATAGGAGATTCAAATGTTGTTTTAGATTGGGTGAAAGGTTATACTTCCTTGTACACTTATTTATTGGATCAAAGGATGATTAAAAATATGGAGCTTATTAGAATCTTTAGGGTCATATCATTTTATCACATTCATAGGGAATCAAATTCAAAGGTTGACAAATTATCGAAAAGGGGAGTGGGCCAACACCTCCTTTTGCAACATGACATGACCACCTATATATGTTTTTTTCTATGTAAAGGCTATATCTATTAAAAAAGAGAAAAATATTTACAGAGAGGTTAAAACCTCAAAGGAGGCTGAGGCCATCCAACAACTTGAGACCTTGAGAGACATATACCCCTGTAGGAACACTCCCAGGGTTGAGAAAACTCATAAACATGTTTTCCGGAGCCCTTACAGACAATAGTGCAAAGCGAAGAGGTGAACATCATTACAAAACAGTCTAGTACTATGGATTTACTAATAGCCTTGATAACCAGAGACAAAATTTAACAAAAACAATGGCTTTCTGAGCCATGACCTGATGCACAACAGAGGATTATAATGGCTGATAGTGAAATCCAGCCAGGACTCGATACAGAACCTGATTGACATAAACCAGAAACACATAACAAAATGATATATAGATCAGAAGGGAAAATGCCGACAGAAGGCGCGGTACCAAAACAATCAACCATGATTCAGAGAGTCCGGAGCATCCTTATCCATCTAGTGAGGAGAGCCTATCCACATGTCAGCTGCATTGTCCCTATATCCCAAGTTGCCACCACCTGGAGGAGCTACCAAAATCAGATTACCGCCAGAAAGGTGCGCCAGATCGATCAAAGGCGAATTGCGCTAAGCAGAATCAACTGGAGACTGAGGATCCTCAGGAACAATCCCCGCTTCCTGCAGATCTTCCCCTTTGTAAGCCATTCCAACCAAGTCTCCCTGAAGCACACTTTCATTCTGGGACTGCGACGGAGAGGTTTAGACAGAGCTGCTGGGCTTATCTTCTTCCTCAGCCAAAATAACCATAATACTGGTTGAGATAATTGGTCTATTGAGCCAACTGTGGAATTTGAACCGGGTAGTTTGAAAGGAGTTGTACGGAATGGGCCGGCCATGAACAGAGGTCGGGGAAGCCGAGGCTAATGGAGTGATATTCTGGGGGGTAGGCTGAAAGCTACCACGCTTGCCACTAGTGCCTCCATGGCGAGAAACACCACGACGTCACACCATTTTCAGGGAGACGGGGATACCTGAGAGGGGGATTAAACAAGACCAAACAGAATAGGGCCAAGTATGGGTGAAACAGGTGAAGAACAGGCTCCAGACAAGCCTTCCAGCTATCAGAGCAAAACAGGGATGCGGTGAAAAAGGCAGACGGGTATGGAGAGACCCGATGAGAGCAATAGCCAAAACCAGAACCTGAGCCATGAATAAAACATCTTGCGCCAGATCTCAAACAGGGCGCGCATTCATTGTCGAATGCATAACGATCCTGTACCTGTACCTTAGCACATTCATATCAAATGCATTGAGGTTGTGGGAGCCGTGCACAGCTCACCAAGTGCGAAGCCAGCTGCCGGCAGAGAGTTAACCCACCTTAATTGCACCTCGGGAGCACCTGCATCCGGGTGACATGACCACCTATATATGTTGCAACGGCCTTTCTAACTTATTTAGTTGGTTGCACATATATTTCACATTTCTTCTTCGTCTTGAAAAGTGGTAGTGCTAAGGAGAGGGTATGAACTTTGATCAAAGAATGTTCACTTAGTACCACTACCAAATTTCCTTCATGCAACTTGCATGTGATAAATGGATGACATTTGAATGTTACAAACGTGTAAATATTCCACATTCAACTTTGTTGTCTTCATTGTCCTTAGTAACAATGACAAGTTTGAATATTTCCTTTATTTATCATAGCAAACACATAACTCTTTGTTGTCACAAACATAGTTAATATTGTTGGTGTATGATCTCTTAATTCTGGAATGCTCTCTTGATGATGATAATGAACTCTCAATCTCCAATGCTCATGAATACGATGAATAAAAGATCTAATGCCTTACCTGTATAGACAATTTATGATTCCTTTTGTATTTTTCTTGTGCCATTGTATATATGCTTCACTAGAATCTTATGCTATATGGTTAATTGAGCAAGCTTTATCTTTCAGTTTTCAAGTATAATTTGGTTGCATGAATAAGCATAGTTGTGTAATTAAAATCATTCAAATTTTTTTAATAATTCATGGTTTTTTTGACTATTTGCACACTTATCCTTGACCTTTTACTTTGAGAGTGATAGTGTCAAATCACTAGTCTTCATTAAGGAAATTCCTTTCATTACTCAATGACCTAGCTTAGCTTGATATTTGAGGATTCCCCCCTAGGTAACGATATCCTTCTTGTAGTGTAAAGAGTGAGAGAAGGCCACCAAGGTGACATTGGGTGGCTTGCTTGATGGGTGGGGTCAAGACTTTTTTTTTCTATGAGATTGTTTGAGTGGAGATACAATTTAGAAAATGCTTACAAGAAAATTAGTTTCCTTTATTTCCATCACCTAAACTACTTCCAATAAAATAACGTGCTTTTAATAAAATCTAATTTTGATAAATAATTAATTCAATAGAATTAAAAGAATAAGCTTATTATTATTATTGGTTTTTTTGTATATGAGAGAATAGACAACTATAGCATGTTCATACTTAAGGATCGATTCTATCCACTACCACAATCACCTCCAAGTGTACCCACATTGTATCACATGTGGCACACTGAGCTAATCGAAGTTTAAACCAATAACACCATAAGAAATGCCTTAACAATCCATTCTATCATCAACTAATCTACACCATGGGGCAAATTAAAAATAACTTTTAATATCAAAAGATATAGCCAATTTATTTTATTTGAAAAACAATTTTAACATCTAATTTGAGGAAACTCCATAAAATAAAATTTAATGTGAAAAAATGTTAAGCAAAATAAAGTTGGGGTAAATTATAAAAATAAAATTAAGTAAAGTGAAATATAAAATTAATAATTATAATTATAATGAATAATTCAATCATATTACTCCTAATTTACCAAGTGTATCCCCTCTGCCCTTGGTAAATCCAAAATTCAGATCTAAAATTAAGATAGATCCAAACTAGTTTTATATCAATTTATGTAATTGAAAGTAAAGAATTATTATTTTAATGAAAAGTTACTTTCAAAAATATTTGTAATTTCCTCAATTTTAAAATAAATCCAATCTAGTTCCATCTTAACTCCAGATCAATCAAGCGACAAGAGGGATCACATCTCTTGAGGTGTAAACCTCTTTTTTGAGTGAAAAAATTGAGGAAAGGTTTGTACCTCGAGAGATTTGATCCCTCTCGATGCTTGATAGATCCAGAGTTAAGATGGATCTAGGTTGGCTTCAGTCATGTGCAACCAAATAAAATCTAATGAACATATGATCAATTTGATCAATAATACATAAATTCATATAATATTAATATAATCATTTTAAATATGCTAATATGTCTCAGGTTAATCTGTATATTTTAATTTTAATTTTGCTTAGTTGCCCCAATTTGTTGCGATGATAATAACTTTAATGATGAAAAATGATGAAATATAAATTTTGAATGTAAAGGGATAATGTAATAGTGTTGAATGATAGAAAATGTGAATAATAAGAATATAGTCAATTACAAATAGTCTTCATTGTGGTTAATCTAAAACGATTTTCTTCTATTATTCTTATTGTCACCCTTTTTACTTTTGTCATCTTTTCATATTAATTGTCATATTTTCATATCGATTATATGAAAAGGACAGGTTAAACCATAAACCATTTAAATATTTAGCTCAATCTATTGTAGAAAACATCATTCCTTGTCTCTCCTTCTCTCCAATATTAATAGGTTGAATTACTATAACACAAACATCAATGTACAATGTCAATAATTTTTTGTGCTTACACTGAAATCAATGCACAATGTTAATCCAATCACTTTAAATTAATGTACCATCATACACCCAATTACATCAAAATATAAATCAACATTTACACTGAAAATAATGAATCTAATGCAAGCAATTAAATAAGATTAGAAAACAACATTTACACTAAAATCACCGCATCTAGTGTAAGCAATAAAATAGGGTTATAAATCACCATCTGCACTTACATCAATGCATTTAGTGCAAGCAAACAAATAATATTAGAAATCACCATCTACATTGAAATCAATGCATCTAGTGCAAGCAATCAAATAGGAATAGAAATCACCATCTACATTGAAATCAATGCATTTAGTGCAATCAATCAAACATGATTATAAATCATCTACAATGAAATTAATGCATCTAGTGAAAGCAATCAAATATCATTAGAAATCAAAATCTACACTAAAATCAATGCATCTAGTGCAATAAGTCAAATTGAATTAGAAATCACCATCTACACTAAAATCAATGTATCTAGTGCAAGAAATATTCTTCCCTCTCCTGCCGCCGCCTCCCCCCCAACCATCTATATCTATATCTCCCTACATCTCTCCTTATTTTCCACTCTATCTCAACCCCCCAAACACACATGCTATTTCACTTCATATCTATCAATCTTTGTGTCCCTCCCTCCCTCTCTCCATCTCTCTCTTCTTTCCTCTCTTTACTTTCCATCTATATCTCTATCTCCATTTTCTTCTCTATATCACCACCAAAACATACACTCTATTTCTTCAATCTATCTACCTATCCCTCCCTCCTCCTCCTCCTCTCTCTCTCTCTCTTCCCCTTCTCTCCCTCTCCCCTGCTTCTATCTCTCTTCCCTACTTCTTTCCTCTCTCCCTCTCTATCCATCCTCTTTATCATTCCCTCTCTCTCTCTCCCCACCTTTCTCTCTATATTTATTTCTTCTTACCTCTCTCTCTCCCCCCTCCAACTCGATCTCTCTTTCCCTCCCTCACTCCACTCTGTCACATCCTCTCTCTCTTCCTCTCTCTCTCTCTCTCTCTCTCTCTCTCTCTCTCTCTCTCTTCAGCCTCCAACTTTGTTACTATATCCCTCCCTCTCTCCTTCTCTCTCCCATTCTCTCCATCTCTCCTTCTTTGTTTTTATCTCAACCCCAAACATACACACTCTCTCTCCATCTCTCCATTGTTACTCCCTCTCTCTCTCCACTTCTCACACTCTATGTATTTCTTCTTCCCTCCCTCTCCCCCCTCCAATTCCATCTCACAATCCATCCCTCTCTCCTCTCTCTGTGTTGAAAATAGAAAAAAGAAATGATAAAAATAGAATCCATAAATTCAAATTTTAATTTGTCCTTTAATTAAAATTGTGAATTAAAATCGAATTTAGTCTCTTCAGTTACTTGGAAATAATTAATTAATTCATTATGGATTAATTAGTTGGAGAAATTCAAGTTAGAAGTCTTTATGAAGTCATGCAACCGTTATCCCTTAAATTAAGGAGATTATCCCTTAATTAAGGAGATAAGATTGAGTTATATTTGAGTTAAAATTAGTTAACTCGGTTTACTGAGTTGAGTCCAGTTAAATTATTTCCAAAGTATTTGAGGAACTAATTGTGAGTTATTAGTTAGTTGATGCATGCATGCACTCAACCAGTGTACTCCAGATAACTAAAGATTCACTCATCAGAAACTCATGCATGTCTATTCTGGGAAACACCCAGTTGAGCTAAATGTCAAGGAAAATGTACTATCAGTTGCATGTGTTTTCCTATAAAGGAAACTCATGCATGTAGAAGGAATAAGGTTCCTTGGAGGATTGCGCAGTTCTGACAGAGTGTGAGATTAGTGTGAGAGATCAGTCTTCCACTTGGTAACAGGAGGATCACCCAAGAGAAACATCACAAGGAAATAGGAGCTTGGAGGGCAGAGGAGAAGGCTTGTGAGAAGCTTTGATTCCCTGTGAGCATCCAAGAGGATTGCACTAAGAGCTGGCTAGCTGTGAGAGCTAAGTCTTTGTATAATTTTGATGTATTTCCACCTTGTATGATAATACAAATAGTGGGGTTTTTAGTTGAGGTGTTCCCCTGAGTATTTTCTGTGTTTCATGTGCATTGATTCTTCTTCTTCTGGTTATATGTGTTCAGCTTGATCTTGCTCAATTTTAAGCTTCCACAAATTGATAGTAAAAGTAAATTATAGTATTTTTCTTTGGTATATTACATTATCAAGTTAATCTAGAACCAGATTTTATATATGGCCTCAGAGCGAGATTTATAGAGAATTTGCAAAATTTCTATATGGTATCAAAGGTAAATGATCTATAGAGAAATTTCTACATGGCATCAAAGTGAGGTTTATTGGAGCCTAGTTTATCAGAGATGTGAACAGTATTCGGAGAAGATAATTCAATGTTTGAGGTTTGGGGTTGTAGGTGAAAATTGAATTCATATCTACTTCAATTGAGATGGGACATTATTCGACTAATTGCCCATCGAAGAAGTCCAAGAAGGGATCCTCAGAAGAATTCGAAGGTGAGCCATTAGCCTCTCAGTTCGAAATGGACTTTACCCTCATTGCATGCATGGTGTCATCGATGATGGGTTGTGGTTGGTATCTTGATAGTGGAGCCTCATTCCACATGACCAGTGATAAAATTTTATTCAGTTCCTTGGAGGAGAAAGACCTCAAGATGCACATAGAGATGGGTGACGATGAAAGGTATAGTGTTTCAGGAGTGGGCAAAGTTGCTTTTTAGAGGGAGCATGGAGTTCCTATCACCTTGATAAATGTGAAGTATGTGCTTGGACTAAAGAATAACTTGGTATCGATTGTGATGTTGGAGGACAAAGGCTACGATGTTGTCTTCAGTAAGGGAAAGGTTTTCCTTAGACACATCACCACGAGACAAGTGAAACAGATCGGTTCACGAGTTAAGAACCTATATGATCTTGAGGTTCAAAATGCATGCAAAGACTTGAGGAGCAAGGAAAACGTTAGAGACTTGGTGGTTGAGAGAGAGAGTAAATTACCTCTCAACATACAGTCCCAGAAGAAGTCTAAGACAATTGTGGAGGAGCCACAATTGGAGAAGTGGGCAGAGGGATAACATGCAGCCATACCTCCAGGTGTGAGGTGGGGAGATGTGAAGTGATAGTCTCAAGAAGGCTGAAATTGGGTAGGGTCCATTGAGAGGTTTTATCTCATGGATCATACCTTGCTACAGGAGCCCAAAGTACATATTAGCGGGAGGAATCAATGGGATTGATGCAGTTAGAGATCAAAGTGACAGAGGCTAGAGCAGTTAGATACTGAAGAGCACAGAGAAGGATTGACAATAGTGAAAAAAGGTAGAGTCAGTTGAAGTGCAAATTTTTCAGTTGACAATGGCAATAGAAATCAGAGACTTTGATGACAGATGCATCACACTAATTCAGGTTGGATGTTTTTTTTGTTTCTAGAGTTGTTGGAGAAACAACACTAGAGAGAAGTGTTGCATGCATAACATTCCAAAGATTCATGATTGGGATAGAGTTGAATTCCTTTCTTGTTGAGAGGGAGTGTTGAAAACAGCAACAAGAAAAGATAAAATTAGAATCCAGAAATTCCAATTTTAATTTGTCCTTGAATTAAAATTGCGAATTAAAATCGAATTTAGTCTCACTAGTTGCTTGGAAATAATTAATTAATTAATTATGGATTAATTAGTTGGAGAAATTCAATTTAGAAGTATTTTTGAAGTCATGCAACAATTCTCGCTTAAATTAAGGAGATTATCCCTTAATTAAGGAGATAAGATTGAGTTATCTTTGAGTTGTAATTAGTTAACTCAGTTTATTGAGTAAAGTCCATTTAAATTAGTTCCAAACTGTTTGAGGAACTAATTGTGAGTTATCAGTCAGTTGATGCATGCATGCACTCAACCAGTGTACTCCAGATAACTGAAGATTTCCTCATCAGAAACTCGTGCATGTTTATTTTGAGAAAGACCCAGATGAGCTAAATGTCAAGGAAAGTGTACTATCAGTTTTTTGTGTTTTCCTATAAAGGAAACTCATGCATGCAGAAGGAATAAGGTTCGTTGGAGGATTGCGTAGTTTTGAGAGGGTGTGAGATCAGTGTGAGAGATCAGTCTTCCACTTGGTAACAGGAGGATCACCCAGGAGAAACAACACAAGGAAATAGGAGCTTGGAGGGTAGAGGAGAAGGCTTGTGAGAAGCTTTGATTGCCTGTGAGCATCTAAGAGGATTGTACTGAGAGATGGCTGGTTGTGAGAGCTAAGGCTTTGTATATTTCTGATGTATTTCCACCTTGTATGATAATATAGATAGTGGGGTTTTTAGCTGAGACTTTCCCCTGAGTATTTTTTGTGTTTCATGTGCATTGATTCTTCTTCTTCTGGTTATATGTGTTCAACTCAATCTTGCTCAATTTTAAGCTTCTGCAAATTGATAGTCGAAGTAGATTATAGTATTTTGCTTTGGTATATTACATTATCGGGTTAATCTACAGTCAGATTTTATATATGGTCTCAGATCGAGATTTGTAGAGAATTTGCAGAATTTCTACATGATATCAGAGGTAGTTGATCTATGGAGAAATATCTACACTCTCAAATCTTCTCTCTCGTACTTCCTCTTTCTTCCTTTCTCTCCTACCTCCCTCTCTCTTCCCCATCACTCTCTCTCTCTCTCTCTCTCTCTCTCTCTCTCTCTCTCTCTCTATTTTCCCCTGCTAATCCTCCTAGTCTTTTTACCTCCATCACTCTCCTTCTCTCTCTTCAAGGTATCATCTCTCATTCTTCCTCTCTTCTCTCTCTCTCTCTCCCCTTTTACCTCCATCTATCTCTTTCCCCATCCCCCCTCTCTCTCTCTCTCTCTCTCTCTCTCTCTCTCTCTCTCTCTCTCTATGTTACTATATATCTCCCTCTCTCCTTCTATCTCCTTCTCTCCCCCTTCTCTCTATCTCTCCTTATTTATCTATTTATCTCACCTCTAAACATACACCCTTTCTCTCCATCTCTTCCTTATCAGTCCTTCTCTCTCTCCACTTCTCATTGTCTATGTCTTTCTTCTTCCCTCACTCTCTCCCCCTCCAACACCTTATCTCAATCCCTCCCTCTCTCCTCCTCTCTCTCATCCTTCCTCTCTCGCCCTTTCATTCATCTCTCTCTCTCTCTCTCTCTCTCTCTCTACCCTCCAATCCTCTCACTATCTCCCTCCCACTGTCCTCTCTCTTACCCCTCTATCTTTGTGTCTCCCTCTCCCTCTTTTACTCTTCTTTAACTCTCTCTCTTTTTATTCCTCCTCTCCCCTCTCCTTCAGTTTATCTCCATCTCTCCCTTATCACTTCCCCTATCTCTCCACCTCTATAACTTTATGTCTTTGTTCTTATCTCCCATATATAGAGAGTTAATATATATCATGATATATTAATATATATTTATTTACAATTTAATATTGGAATTAAAAAAAGTTATTATACTTAATAATATCATATTATGAGATATATAATAAATAATAATAATATTATTTATTATTATTTTTTAATATTATGGTTAATAGTATTTTTTTTGCATGGTATTTTTCCCATAGGCTTGGTATATAGTTAGATGTTGATTTATAATCTTATTTGATATGTTTTTATTTATTTACCATACATCTTTATACCTCTTTTATAAATATATAAATATGGTAATTGGCCCATGGTATTACTAATTATGTTTCTGACAAGATCCACCTAAATAAAACCTATTTTTTGAGTTTTCATAAATATAAAGTGGTTAATGGAGTAAAGATAAAAGGAGGTTTTACTTATTTACCACAACCCTAGTTTATTTAAAAAAAATTATTTACCATTGTTAGAGACATATTTGGGCATTGCAACCCCAATCTTATATGTCCATAAACCAAGGGCTTCTAAGTCCCTAAAAGTGTTGGTTCATACCCTAAAGGGACAAGGTAAGCTGATTACATCATTTCCCAGAAGTTCTCCCCAAAAAACTACTCCGAACTGGTCAAAACTGGACCATACAGACTACTCAGTGCTAAGGGTGCAATGCATCTCACCTGCCACATGCAAAAAGTGCGATGCATACTGAAAATCCCTTCTGTGAGGTGCAATGCCGAGAGCAGACGAATGGCAGAAGCAGTTGGCTAGGTGGAAACCCAGAGAATCTTCTAGAAACTGCCCATTTGACACTTGCCTCTCTGAATTCGCCCAGGGATGAGTAAGAGAATCATGAATCTCCAAGTGGAACAAGAACTATCAGATGAGAGGATACTAATCAAAATCCCAGAAGCTGACTCACCCACCTGCAAACATCTATATATGGATCCCTCATCCCAAAGATCCAAAGGCTGGAATTTTGCATCCTGTAAGGAAGTGCTGTTGGTTTCTTTGTGGAACATCATAGTGTTGGGTTATCTAGCTTTTCATGAGGTGAAGAAGGGCTTTCATGATGGGAGGATGGAGCTGGGTCAGATCAATGGGTTGTAATCCTCTCTTCTACCACTTCTATGAATAAAGCTATTTGAGTTTTTCTCCATATTCTTGTATGTCTGAGTTGATATATGCATTTTTATGGTCAATATATATCTGATCCTATA